>JAJPUD010007164.1:789-42885 GCA_023553655.1 Myrmecobius fasciatus | reverse complement strand
GTATGCACAGTTTGATAACTTTTTGAGCATAGCTCCAAATGAACATGAGCTCTTTAAAGCAGGAACTGTCTTAATTTTCTATTTGCATTCCCAATGAGTAGCAGAGTGCTCTATACATCATAATACTAAATATGTGCTTATTTTTGCCTTTTTTTTAACTGAGGGAAATTCTAAATGGATAGATTACTGGTCCTGAAATCAGGAAGAGTCATCTACGTTCAAATATGACTTCAAACATCTATGAGCATTATAACCCTGAGCAACTGACTTAATTCTTTTTTGCCTCAGTTTCTGTATGTACAAAATGAAGGAAACAGTCATTCTATTATCTTTGCCAAGAAACTCTCAAATGGGTTCATGAAAATTGGATACAATTAAAAAGAACTCAGCGATATTATTTTAAAATATGCACTCTTTCTATGTGGAGCCTATTTTCCAACTTCTTAAACCTTTTCTCTAAAATGTCTTTAACCTATTTGTTGTGTTTATTTTGCTTACATTTATATATGTATATGATATCTAAGGCTAGCTTTAAACTCAAGTCTTTCTGATTCTAAGCTCAAAATTCTATCTACAGCACCACCCAGGTGCCTTCTTTAATGATATATATATATACTGATAAAATCCCACCATCTCTAATGCTGAACCATTTAACACAGAGATTGCTACCAAGAATCATGGTTGAAGAGACTGAGTTGAAAGCATTGTAATTTCTGAAGTTCTTGGACCCAAAGTCCTAGCTTTCCTTTTTCAGAGTCTGAAGAGAAATGATGGCCAAGGTAATACTCATGTTTTCAGTTGCCTACTACATGTTGCCTCCTGTCTTTATTCCAGAATGCTTTGATTCCTAAATTAATCTAACTTCTTTCAGATGTCCCATTGGTGTGGATGACTGAACTCACCTCCATAAAAGTTGCTTCCTCAGATAATTTCTTTGAAATTGCTTCAGATTAAGTGACTTGCTCAGGGTCACATAGCTAGTAAATTTCTGAGACTAGATTTAAATTTAGGTTTTCAACACTTTTACCTACTAGCTAGCTAACATCTTATCTAGCTGCCTCCATAGTCTAAAAATATTTAAATACAGAATAATGAATCTTCATTGATGAAATGTTTCCTCAAATTTATTATGCTATTAAAATACTAAATACAAATTACCTGACACCTACTTAATGCTTTAAAGTTAGGCAAAGTGTTTTATATACATTATCTCATTGGATATTCACAATCCTGTAGGGTAGATAGTTATTATGCTAATTTTATAGATATGAAAACTGAGGCTTAGGGGAGATTAAGTGACTTATCTATTATAATACACTTATCAAGTGTTTGAGGCAAAAACACATTTTTTCCTTACCTCCATTTATTAGAGTCTTTAGTTTCCTTCAAAACTCAGTCCAAGCTCTTTCTACTTTTATTTCCAATACAGTATGGATATTCCTGTGCTATGCACTGATCTCAAGTGATTGATTCCTTAACTGAATTTGCAGGTGTCTTAAGAACTATATGCATGGATGGATGGAAGGATGTAGGATATACATATATCATATAATAATATGATATATAACATATAGAGATAAGAAATAGTGACAGCCTGATTAAAAATCCAGTCTCATACTTTTACTAGCTATGTGATCCTGGACAAGTCAATTAATCACATTCAGTCACAATTCCTTCATCTCCAAAATAGTGTTAATAATAGCAGTTGTTCAAATAATACTTGTTCAAAGATCAAATGAGATAACATGTGAAATATGTTTGCAAGCCTCGGAGCATTATTTCAAACTCAGCTATTATTATTTAAAATTTCCTAGGCCACTGGGATGTTAAAGGATTTGCCTGTCCAGTTTGTATTAGAGGCAGAACTTGAATCCAGTTTTTTCTGTCTCTGTGGTTAACTCTGTACCCAATACAGGAGGCTATTAATTATGATCAGCATTGAGGAACATGATGGATTAAAACTATGTAAAAACCCTCCCAACTAAGATCAGCATTACATCCTTTTTTTCTACAGTAACTCTTAAAGATGCTCTTCATAGTAATGAAAAGATAAATCTTTGAAGCCTTTAATTGTGATTAAAAATAATGTATATAGTGATTAACATAGTACCAATATATAGCATACCTTGAAAAGAGAAGTATATGGAATCAACGATGCTAAGTAGAAGACTTTTGCTACAACCTAGATATAAAGTAATGGTGGTCTAACTGAGCAAGCTAAGATCAAACTTTTCTAAGGAGGTCTCATTCTTTTTTCCCTTTTTCTCTTTACCTATGAAACCTGGGCTCTAACCTTTTCAATTACATGTTGGATTTTTCTTTTCTTCAAATGTTATCCACATAAATCTGTGACACAGATTTCTGTCCTCTGTCAGAATCAAGCTTGAAAGGATTACTTGCATCAGCAAAGTTTAGGCCTTTGCTCAGAATGCCAGTATCCCAAAGATCATGGTGTCAGTCATCTAACTTGATAACCAAATTTGTGTCAGATGGCAGGCTAAAGTCTTTCTCTGAAAATCAGTGAATGTATTTCAATCCCTCTTTCTCTCCTTTCAAATTCCCATCCTGAAGCCAAGTCAGTACTCTAAGTTCTTTAAAGGGACAGATTTGCCTATTCATACTTTAGAAAATATGAATAAACCAGTTAGATTTCTGAAAAATGTAATGATACTTATTTTTTACAGGAATTTATGAATTAAAATTCAGTTGTATGAGAAATGAGAACTTATTATCTTTCAAAAATGTAAATGTATACATATTCATTTCTAAAAGAAAATACTAAAAAGTCTATATAAACATTTGTTTGATCTAAAATATAATCATGTATTTATGAATCACTGGGATTAGGAAATTAATGACATTAGAGAGAATATAAATAGAAGAATGCTATATTGAAAGGAACAGACACTGTCAGAAATTAAAGGGATATAATATTTTGGAAAGAGTCCCTATACTCAAATAAAGAAACATATAAAAATGGTCAAATATGTTTATGAGAGGGGGAAGGTGAATGAAGAGAGCCAGAAATAAATAGATGAAAATTATAGTCACAGCTAGTCATTAAAATTTTCTGCCCAACATTAATGCTAATATTGTACCATTATTTAATTAATATTAGGGCTATTTTTTAGTATCTTAAATTTGGTGTTCAGAAATTTTTTCCTGAAAATTCGTCACATGCCACCTTTTACATATCTTTCTTAAACTATAATTGCCAAAGTTTTATTGTCTCTTCCCACAAATTTACTATGTACACACATAAAGACACACACACACACATATAAATACACACACATACACATCTCTCTGTATGTGTCTCTCTGTGTATAATGAACATTTATATGTTGATTAGTTGTCTCTAGGATAGTAAGCTTTTATTGCTTATCTTTTTGTCCCTATCATCTAATTTTGTATTAGGCATGTAGTAAGTGCTTCATGAATGGTTATTTATTGATTGGTTATTTAAAGAATCAGTCTCTATGTAGTTGAAGTAAATTCAGGGTAACAATAGAACTTAAGATCAGTGATCATGTTAAGTAATCACTGTGTGTGAGGAGGTGTCATATTTTGGATCAGAAAAAAAAAAAACAGAAAAGTTAGAAAGGATTCAGGAGTCATAAGCAAAGAACAGAATTGGATACCCCAAAAGTACTGTTAGATGTTGGTGGTTATGGCAATAACTAAAGCAAAGAAGAAACTTTTTTTTCTTAAAAAAGATGGCTGGGGGTGGGGGTAAGCTAGGTGGATCAAAGGATATAGCGTTGGCTTTAGAGTCAGGAAGAGCTGAGTTCAAATTCAGCCTCAGACACTTACTATTTCATGCCAGGAAAGTCACCTATCCAAATTGCCTCCCTCCCTCCCCAAAAAAGGGAAAAAACACACACTATTTGCTTTGTATCCCAAAGAGATCATAAACAATTGAAAAGGACTCACAGGTATAAAAATATTTGTGGCAGCACTTTTTGTGATAGCAAAGAATTGGAAATTGAGATAATGCCTATCAATTGGGGAATGGTCGATCAAGTTGTGGTATCTGAATATAATGGAATACTATAGTGCTATAAGAAATGATGAGTAGGAAGATAAGAAAAACTTGAAAAGCAGTACATGAACTGATGCTGACTGAAGTCAACAGAACAAAGAGGACATTATATATATATAGTAATAGCAGCATTATGTAATTATCAGCTATGATAGACTGAACTCTTTTCAGCAACATAATGACCACAGACAATTGTAAAAAACTTGTGACAGAAAATTTTATCCATATATAGAAAAAGAACTATGGAGTCTGAATGCAGACCAAAGCATACTATTTTCACATTTTTTTTTACTTTTTTTCCTTTCTCATGGTTTTTCCCTTTTCTTCTGATTTATCTGTCCTAACAAAACTAATGTTTAAATATGTTTAATATGATTGTGATTGTGTAGGGTTTTTCAGATTGCTTGCTGTCTTAGGGAAAGATTAGTGAAGGGAAAGAGGGAGAAAAATTTGGTATTCTAAATCTTATGAAAATGAATTTTGAAAACTATCTTTGCATGTACTTGGAGAAAATAATCCCATTAAAGGTGGAAATAAAGGTGAAGAAGAGATACCAAGGATGCATTCAGAGGAAATAGTAAAGCAGAAACCAGATGAGAAACTGAAATTTTTCAGAAATTTCTGTCTTTTGAGTAAACAAAGTGATAGATTTTCTTTGAAGGAAATTTTGAAGTGCATGACATAGCAAGGCACATAACTATTTAGGAATATTTAAAGCAACAAAAAGGAATATTATTGTATTGCATATGTGTGAGTTCACTGTCTGATGCTTGCTCACATTCTATACCATTCACTTTTCTTGCTTTGTCATTACAACACTAATTTTTCAGGAACATATAATCACCATTACAACATATCCTTTCAATGCAGTGAACATGCAATTTACCTACAACTATTATATTTTGAAAAATTACAGCTGATGGTAAAAACTTTGGACATTACTTCTCCATCTCTTCTCCAGAGCCAACATTGATAATTGGTAATTCTTGGTTAATTTTATTAGTGTTTTTATTTATGTTAATGTAGTCATGCATATCATTATGCTTCTGCTCATTTCATTTTGCATGAGCTGTACACATAACATATTTCTCTGAATTATCTTTGATGTTAATCTTTCGGGAAAAATACCTTTTCAGAATAGCATGTCGTTACTGTCAGCATAGAATTTTGGACTTAGATGCAGGAACCCCACAAGCAAAATCCAATCTCTGATGCTTACTACTTGAGTTACTGGATAAACCATTCAAATTCTATTTGTTTTAGTTTCTTCTCCTGCAGAGATGAGGATAACAATATGACCCATTTTTTTATGAATTGTTCTAAAAACAACATGAATTGACATTTATAAAGTATTTTACAAAACATTTTTATAAAAAAATCACATAAATTATAGCAAGATTGATGCTAGGACAACTCTCCTAGGTCTAGACAAAAACTTTCAATTGATGTAAGAAATTGTTACTATTAGGAATAAACATTTTCACGGTTAATTTTTTTATGGTTAATATGAATAGAAAAATAACTTAATGTTTAAGTATAAGTATGTGAAGAAATGTTGCTTTCATATATATTTTAGACAGTTTTGGAAGGAAAACAGATTCTGTTTTAAATGTAAAGATGCAGATGACTTTATCATCAATGTGGATTGATATCTTAGTCATATGAAAATGATAATATAAATAGTTTTGAATGAAAAAAACTCTAATATATTGAGTAAAAGTGGATATTGGAGAAATTGTGACTCAAAATAAAAGTTGATATGAGGCACCACTTCACACTTCTCAGACTGGATAACATGGCAGGAAAAAAAGATAAATTTTGAATGGGTTGTGGGAAAATTGGGACACCAGTGCATGTTAGTTGAGTTGCAAACTGATTCAACCATTATAGAAAGTAATTTGTAACTATGTTACTCTATCTGCCCCAGTGACAGATAACAGTTCTCAAGAGTTACAGCTATCATTTTCCTATCTAGGGAAGTAAACAATTTAACCATTAAATAATATGTAAATATATATGTTTACATATTACATATAAGTATGCATATTTCCTCAGTTTTACTTTATATGCTTCTCTTGAGTCCTGCATTTGTAGATTAAATTTTCTGTTTAATTCTGTTTTGTTCAATAGAAATGACTGAAAGTCTCTTACTTCATCAAATCTCCATTGCCTCGCTGAAAGATGATTCTGAGTTTTTCTGAATAGTTAATTCTTAGTTGTAATCCTAGGTCTTTGCCTTCCAGAATATATTCCAGGCCTCCCAATGCTTTATTGTAGAAGGTGTCAGAGATTGGTAATCCTGATTGTTGCTCCTTGATATCTGAATTGTTTTTGTTTGACAGCTTGCAGTATTTTTAACTTGAAATGTAAGTTCTGGAGTTTGGGGTTTTCCTTATGGGATCTCTTTCAGAAGGTGATAGATTGATTCTTTCAACTGATGAGCATCCACTCAGTTTCCATTTTCCTGCCATTACAAAAAAAAAGGTCTGCGACAAACATTATTGAACAAGTGAGTCCCTTTCCCTCATAGATGATCTTTGTGGGACACAAGCCCAGAAGAGACACTGCTGTATCAAACAGTATACACAGTTTGAGAGCCCATTGGGCATAGTTCCAACTGCACTCCAGAATGGCTGGATCAGTTCACAAATCCACCAACAATGTATTATTGTCCCAGTTTTCCCACATCCCCTCCAACATTCATCATTAACTTATACTGTCATCTTAGCCAATGTGTAGTGGTACCTCAGAGTAGTCTAAATGTGCAATTCTTTGATCAATAATGATTAAAAGCAACTTTTTATGTGATTAGAAATGGTTTCAGTTTCTTCATCTGGAAATTGTCTGTTCATATCCTGTGGTCATTTTTCAATTGGAAAATGGCTTGAATTCTTATAAATTTGAAACAATTCTCTACATATTTTAGAAATGAGGCCTTTTTCAGAAGCTTTGATTATAAAAAAATATTCTCCATTTCATTGCTTCCCTTCTAATCTTGTCTCCATTGGTTTTGTTTATACAAAATCTTTCTTAACTTGATTTAAACAAAAATTGTCAATCTTGTATTCCATAATGTACTTTTGTTCTTCTTTGTAAATCTTCTGTACAGATTTGAAAGGTGGATTTTCCCTTGTTGTTCTATTTTGCTTATAATATCACTCTTTATGTTTAAATCATGAACCCACTTCCACCTTATTTTGGTATAAGATGTTAGATGTCGGTCAAGGCCTAGGTTCTGTCATACTAATTGCCAATTTTCCCAGTAATTTTGGTCAAATAGTGAGTTCTTATTTCAGAAGTTTGGGTCTTTGGGTTTATAAAATCTAGATTACTACAGGCATTGATTACTGTTTCTTGCAAATCTAGCTTATTCCATTGATCCATTACCCTATTTCTTAGTCAGAATCAAATGGTTTTCAGGACCACTGCTCTATAATATTATTTTAAATCTGGTACAGCTAGGCCATCTTCATTGGCTTTTTTTTCATTAATTCCATTGAAATTCTTAAGATTTTGTTCTCCCAGATGAACTTTGTTATTATTATTTTTTCTACTTGAGAGTTTGAATCATATGGCACTGAATAAGTAGATTAATTTAGTTAGTATTGTCATATTTATTACATTAACTTATACTATCCATGAGCACTTGATATTTTTCCAGTTGGTTAGATTTGACTTTATTTGTGTGGAAAGTATTTTCTAATTGTGGTCATATATTTCCTGATTTTGCCTTGTAAGGCAGACTCCCAAATATTTTATATTATTATTAGTTATTTTAAATGGAATTTCTCTTTGTATCATTTCCTCTGGACCTTGTTGGTAATATATGAAAATGCTGATGATTTATGTGGATTTATTTGGTATCCTTCAACTTTGCTAAAATTCTGAATTGGTTTGAGAAGTTTTTAGGTGATTCTTCAGGATTATCTAATTATACCATCATATCATCTGTAAAGAGTGATAATTTGGTTTTCCCATTACCTACTCTAATTCCTTTAATTTCTTTTTCTTCTCATTGCCAAAGCTAACATTTCTAATAAGATATTGAATAGAAATGGTGATAGTGGGCAACCTTATTTCACTCTTAGTTTTATTGGGAATGGTTCTAGTTTGTCCCCATTACATATGATGTTTCCTGATGGTTTGAAATAGATTTTACTGATCATTTTAATAAAAAAGTCCATTTATTCCTATACTGTGACTTTTGTCCGATGCTTTTTCTGCATGTATTTTGATAATCATATGATATTTGTTAGTTGGGTTATTAATATGGTCAATTATGCCAATAGTCTTCCAAATATTGAACCAGCCCTCCATTCCTGATATAAATCCTCCTGGATCATGTTATATTATCCTGGGAATAACTTGCTGCAATTTCTTTGTTAATACTTTATTTAAAATTTTCAGTATTCATTAGGCATGTTGTTCTATAGTTTTGTTTTTTTTTTTTTTTCCTCTGTTTTTACTCTAACTGGTTTAAGTATCAGTACCATGTCTCTATCTTAAAAGCAATTTGGTAGGACACTTTTTCACTATTTTTCCAAATAGTTTGCATAGTATGGAATTAATTGTTTCTTAATGTTTGGTAGAATTCATGTGTAAATCCATTTGACCATGGAGATTTTTTCTTAGGGAGCTGATTAATAGCTTGTTCAATTTCTTTTTCTAAATTGGGACTATGTAAGTAATTTATTTCCTCTTCTCTTAGTCTGGCCAATCTATATTTTTTGTAAGTATTCATCTATTTAACTTAGATTATCAGTTTTATTGATATATAGTTGAACAAAATAGCTTCTAATTATCGCTTAGTTAATAATTTCCCTGTGCTTTTATTGCATTTAATTTTATTGCATCATGATCTGAACAAAAATACATCTACTATTTCTGCCTTTTTGCACTTGAATTTGAAGTTTTTTGCTCTAATATATGGTCCATTTTTGTGTGATTCATGTATCACCTAAAAAAGAGTATTCTTTTCTGTTTCCATTCATTTTTTTTGCTTTCTATCCAAGATTTATTGGGATTGGATCACTGAATTGCTGAGAAGAATAAGTTTGTCATAGTTGATGATTACACAATTTTGTTGTTGCTGTATACAATGTGTTTCCGGTTCTTCTTATTTTACTCAGTATCAGTTTAAGTAAATCTTTCCAGGCTTTTCTAAAATCAGCCTGCTCATCATTTTTTACAAAACAATAATATTTCATTACTTTCATAAAACATAACTTATTCAGCTGTCCCCAAAGGAGCTTCTACAAACATTTTTGTACAAGTGGGTCCTTACTATGGGATCAAAAGATATATACAGTTTTATAGCCCTTTGGGGATAGTTCAAAATTGCTCTCCAGAAAGGTTGGAACATTTTACAACTCCATCAACAATGTATTAGTGTCCCAGTTTTCCCATATCTCTTCTGACATTTATTATTATCTTTTCCTGTCATCTGAGCCAATCTGATAGGTGTAAGATGGTGCCTGAAAGTTGTTTTAATTTGCACTTCTCTAATCAAGAGGGATTTAGAAATATTTTTCATGTGACTATAGATGGCTTTAATTCCTTCATCTGAATATTGTCTGTTTATATCCTTTGACAATTTAGCATGATAGACTTTTAAGTTCAATCTGCACTATTAACATTTTTCCTTTACTTTCTCAAGTTCAGACAACAAAAAAAGTGAAGCCCTTATAGCTCCTATTTTTAACATTTGCAAATTTCCAAGGTGTAAGTACTCACTGAAAATTTAACAATCAGCTTTTCTAAATTAGTATGAAACTGCCTACAGCATAACTCTGGTCATAACCTTATCTCAATGTACTCATTTTTATAGGGAAGACTGGATATACACATATAGAAACTGAGTAAGGAAGCATGTGAGCAACAAAAATCCATATGCTCAAGGCAATTTACAACTCTGGATCACAAGGCCTTAGTCCCTTCAGCAATAATCTGCTCCATAAAATGCCATTTCTTTACTAACTGCTTCCTTTCTGGTCCTAACCATTCTGTATTAGTTAATGAAGTAATAACAAGTTTCTTTTAACTAACATTTGCCTCTCTTAACAGGGAGTGGAAAAAGTGTCATGCTGTCTTAGAGACTTAAACCAGAGAACCATAAAGCTCCTCATGATTGGCTCTTTAGGAAATGCAGATAAAGTCAATCATCTCTTTACTCAGTAGGATTTTGTTTGTCTGGTTGGCTCTGAACCTCTTCTTAAAGTGTTGTTTATCCTTCAATCTGAAGATCAGTAATATCACAAGGGTGATGTCTTGACTTCCTCATGAAATTGGATTTAAGCAAGGCAGAGTTGCACAAAGTTGACAGCCTCACTCTCTCTTCCAGAGTTATTGAAATCCAGTGGCAATATAAGAGTCAATGCAATGGATGACCATGGCATCTTCCCGGTGTGATCAAGCTCTATGTGCTTCACAGTGCCTACTTCAGTTGCCTTCATGCTTGGAGTAGATATCCCACAACTTATTCCGAATCTGAGACCTGTCAGTTACCCTCAACCTGGTTTTGCCCATCTACCTGGATGATTTACTAGGATGTGGCTGCTGCAGGTGCTATAGCTTCTTAGAGCCATAGGTGAGAGTTGGATCATAGGTGGATACTAAAGATGGATGAGCAATCCTGAAAAGGGCTCAACAAACTCTCATACCAGAGGTGCTAGTCCTCCCTGAACATCCTATACGCTCCATACTTTTTTTTATTATTTTTATTAAAGCTTTTTATTTGTATAACATATGTATGGGTAGTTTCAGAGCATTGATCTTTACAAAGTTTTCCATTACAATTTTTACCCCCAGTCCCCTCCCCTCTCCTACATGGCAGGAAGTCCACTGCATGTTAATAATGTTAAAATACTTGACAAGTTGTGCAAGAAAAATCCTATCTACAAGAAAAAAAAAAAAAGAAAATCAGAGAAAGGCAACACAATGCAAGCAAACATCAATAGAGGGCATGAAAATATTATGTTGTGGTCCACATTTCATATACCTCTCTCTGGGTGTATATGGTTTTCTTCAGTGAAGAATTGGAACTGGTTGGAGACAATTTTTTGTTGCAGAGAGCCATGTCCATCAGAATTGATTATCATGTAATGTTGTTGTTGCCGTGTATAATGATCTCCTGGTTCTGCTCGTTTCACTCAGCATCAGTTCATGCAAATCTCTCCAGGCCTCTCTGAAATCGTCCTGCTGGTCGTTTCTTACAGAACAATAATATTCCATAACATTCATATACCATAATTTATTCAACCACTCTCCAATTGAGGGGCACCCATTCAGTTTCCAGTTTCTAGCCACTACAAAAAGAGCTGCCACAAACATTCTGGCACATGTGGGTCCCTTTCCCTCCTCTAAGATCTCTTTGAGATATAAGCCCAATAGAAACACTGCTGGGTCAAAGGGTATGCACAGTTTGATATGATGTGAGCATAGCTCCAAATTGCTCTCCAGAATGGTTGGATCCGTTCACAGTTCCACCAACAATGTATTAGTGTCCCAGCTTTCCCACGTCCCCTCCAACATTCATCGTTATCTTTTCCTGTCATTTTAGCCACTCTGACAGGTGTGTAGTGGTACCTCAGAGTTGTCTTAATTTGCATTTCTCTGATCAATAGTGATTTGGAGCAACTTTTCATATGAATAGAGATGTTTTAATTTCATCATCTGAAAATTGTCTGCTCATGTCCCTTGACCACTTATCTATTGAAGAGTGGCTTGAATTCTTATATATATGAGACGATTTTCTGTATATTTTAGAAATGAGGCCTTTATCAGAACCATTAAATGTAAAGATGATTTCCCAATTTGATGCTTCCCTCCTAATCTTGTCTGCATTAGTTTTATTTGTACAGAAACTTTTAAACTTAATGTGATCAAAATTATCTATCTGGTGTTCAATTAAACGTTCCAGATCTTGTTTGGACATAAATTGATTCCATCTCCATAGGTCTGAGAGGTAAACTATACTACGTTCCTCTAATTTGCTTACAATATCACTCTTTTGCTGTTCATGACCCCCTCCCCCAAATAATCCTCCACCCTTTAGATCCCCTCCCCTTTTTTTACTCCTTTCCCCTGATTCTTCTATTTTCCCTTCTATTAGTTTATCCCTTTCTTTTCCTCCTTTTCCTCCCACTTCCCTCTAGCAACAGACAAGTTTCTCTGTGAAATCAGATGTCTGATATATACTTTTAGAGGCCAAATTGATGAGAGTAAGATTTACACAATGCTCATCTCACTCCCTTCTTTCTCTCAATTATATTAGGTTTTCTTTGCCTCTTCATGAGATGTTATCTTATTTTTACCTCCTTTTTTTTAAATCTTATTTTACCACCATTTCTCTCTTTTCCCCAGTATGATAACCTTTTCCCTCTAGTTTTCTTTTTCACATTATCAAAGTAATATCTAGTTAATTATACCCACAAACTTTAAGTATCCACATAATAGAAATAAAGTTCTCAAAAGTTCTTTCCTTTTTTACTTGTTTATGCGTCTCTTGAGTTCTGTGTTTAGAGGTGGAATTTTGTGTTCAGACCTGGTCTTTTCATTAGAAATAGGTGAAATTCATATATATCATTAAATGACCATCTTCTTCCCTGGAGGATAATGCTCATTCTAGCTGGATAGGTTATTCTTGGTTGTAATCCAAGTTCCTTTACCTTTAGGAATATCTGGTTCCAGGCCCTTCGATCCTTCAATGTGGAGGCTGACAGATCGTGTGATTCTAATTATTGATCATTGGTATTTGAATTGTTTCTTTCTAGCTGCTAGCAGAATCTTTTCCTTGGTGTGATAGTCCTGAAATTTAGCCACGATATTCCTTGGGGTTTTAATTTTGGGGTCTCTTTCAGGAGGTGATCGGTGAATTCTTTCAATGGTGATTTTGCCTTCTGATTCTACAATCTCAGGGCAGTTTTCTTTCAGAATTTCCTGGAAAATAGTGTTTAGATTCTTTTTTTCATCATGGCTTTCAGAAAGTCCAATAATCCTTAGATTGTCTCTCCTAGATCTGTTTTCCAAGTCAGTTGTTTTTCCTAGGAGATATTTCATCTTTTCTTCTAATTTTCATATTTTTGTTTGTGTTTGATTCTTGAAGTCTTATTGAGTCATTCACTTGCATTTGTTCAATTCTTATTTTTAAAGTGTTGTTTTCTTCAGTTACCTTTGTAAACTCCTTTTGTAACTGGCCAATTTAATTTTTTTGTTCATTGCACTATTTTTCCACTTCACTAATTTTATTTTTCAATAAATTGGTGTATTTTTCATATCTCTTTTGCAGGGCATTATATCCTTCTTGCAAGATATTGTATCCTTCTTGCACTGATTTCAATTTATTTTCCCATTTATCCTCCATCTCTCTTTTGAGATTCTTTATACAATCTTCCAGAAAGGCCTTTTGAAATGGGGACCAATGGTGGTCCTTGATGACTTCCTCTGGAATTGTTTTGTCTAACAAAACCTCAGTATCTGGGGTCTGCCCTTCTTTCTCTCAATAGTAGCTGTCTATGGTGAGAGCTCTCTTTTGCTTCTTCATTTTTTTTAGACAGCGTGGGGGTCTGTTTAAGGCTAGAGACACTGTGGCTGCGGTAGTTTGCCCTGGGGCAATTCTGCTAATTAACTTAAGGTGCTGGGCTGGTGGGGACTAGGACTTTGCCTGATGGGGCCTAGGACTGTGCCTGAATTGCTCCTTAAAAAAGGCAAATCTGCCAGAATACCTGCCCCCAATCAGGGTAGAGTGTCCCAAGTGCCTCAGATAAACTCCAGGTGTTTGGAGTTTGGAGTCTCTGCCACGATGAATTGACTCCCACCCTCACTTCCGGGCTGCACCCGAGGAAACTGTTTACCCCTCTGCCCGAGTTAAACAGACCTAATATGAAGTTCTTCAGAGCTATCTGCAAGCAGTGTCCAAATATTTCTGAATTTGTTGACTTGAAGATCAGTTCAGAGGCTTATTTTATTTTTGATTTGAGAGAAGATTGAAGGAGGACACAGAAAATCATGTTTTCACTCCACCATTCAATTTTCTCTGAATATTTTCAAATATAGCATTTGTAAAATTGTATTTACTTCTTTCTTTCTGATTTATTCTGTGATTCGATTTATCTAATTCTGAGAGAGTAAGGTTGAGAACCTTTAGCAATATGGCTTTGCTGTCTAACTTCTATAGGAATCTGGATACTATACCAATAGGTGTATATGTGCTTAGTATTGATATTACTTCATTATCTTTGATACCATTTAGCAAGATATAGTTTCTCTCCTTATCTCTTTAAATTATACCTGTTTTCTCTTTTGCTTGATCTAAGATTAGGATTGATACTCCTGCTTTGTTTTTTTCAATAGAAGTATAATAGAATCTGCTCCAGCCTTTTACCTTTACTCTGTGTGTATCACTCTACTTTAAATGTGTTTTTTGTTTGTTTTGTTTTGTTTTTGCTGAGCCAATTGGGGTTAAGTGACTTGCTCAGGGTTACACACTAGGAAGTGTTAAGTTTCTGAGATCTGATTTGAACTCAGGTCCTCCTGACTTCAGGGCTGGTGCTCTATCTACTGCACCACCTAGCTGTCCCTAAATGTGTTTCTTTTAAACAACATAACGTGGGATTATGGCTTTTAATCTAGTCTGCTATCTGATTCTGTTTCATGGGAGAGTTCATTCCCTTCACATTCACAGTTAAAATTAAGAACTTTGTATTTCCTGCCATCTTATTTTCCCCAAATCATACTTTTCTATTTCTTTTCCCATTCCCTACTCTCCATTATTTTGCTTCTGACCACCATCTCTCTCAAATAGTCCTCCCTTTTTACAGCCCTTCTTCTAACTTATACCTTTTCCCTTCTACTTCTGTTCTCTCTTCTATAAGCCTCTCCCTTTCCTTTCCTTTCCCCCTTTTTCTTCACCATAGGGTGAGACAAATTTCCTCTGAAGCTAAATATGTCTGCAATTCTCTTTTTGAGACAAATCTAATGAGAGTAAGATTCACACAATGCTCATCCCCCTCCCTTCTTTGCCTCAATTGTAATAGGTTTTATTTATCTCTCCATAACATTATTTTATCCCATTTTATTTCCATTTTCCTCTCCTTCCAGTAGAATTCCCTTTCCTCCTCTCATTTCTTTTTATATCATCAAAATAAAATCAAATTATACCTGCAATACCTAAGTAAATCCATAACATAGAGAACTCAAGAGTAAAATTTATCGTCATCCCATATAGATATATAAGCTTTTAACTTTTAAAAGAAAGTTATATTTTCTTTCCCTTATACTTTTTATGCTTCTCTTTACTTCTTCATTTGAAGAACAAATTTTGTGTTGTTACTGTCTTTTCATCAAAAATGTATAAAATATACCTGTTTTATTGAATTTCCATCTTTTTCCCTGAAAGATAATGCTTAATTTTTAAAGTAGTTTATTGTTGGCTGCAATCCAAGTTCCTTTGCCTTTTGGAATACTAAATTCCAGGCCCTTTGATCCTTTAAAGTGGAAGTTGCTAAGTCCTGCATAATTTTGATTATGGCTCCTTAATATTTGAATTGTTTCCTTCTGGCTGTCTGCAATATTTTCTGCTTGATCTTATAATTCTGAAATTTAGCTAAAGTGTTTCTTGGAGTTTTCATTTTGATTCCTCTTTCAGGAGGCTTTTGAAGAATTCTTTCAATGACTATTTACCTTATGATTCTAGCACATTAGGACAGTTTTCACTGATGATTTCCTGAAAGATGATATCTATACTCTTTTTATCATCATAATTTTCAGGAAATCCAATAATTCTTACATTGTCTTTCCTGGAACTATTTTCTAGGTCAGCTGTTTTGCTAATGAGGTATTTTCCCTTTTCTTCTATTTTTTCATCGTTTAGTTTTTCTTTGTCTGATTCTTGATGTCTCATTAAGTCATTCACTTCCATTTGTTCTAATTTCTGGTGAATAATTTTCTTCAATTAGTGTTTTAATTTCCTTTTGCTTTTGGCCAATTTAATTTTTAAATGAATTGTTTTGTTCATTGGATTATTTTTCCATTGCACAAATTCTGTTTTTCAACAAGTTGTTTTCTTCTTCAAATCTATTTCGTAAAGAGCTATATGCTTTTTCCATTTGGTCAAAACCATTTTGTAAAGAGTTTTATAGTTTTTCCATTTCACTAAATCTATTTTTAGGTTTTCTTCAGATAAATTTTGTGTTTCCTTTTCCAAACACTCCTGCAAAGTTCTCATTTCATTTCCCCATTTTTCTTATAATACTCTTCTAAGATCCTTTTTGAATTCTTCCTAGAGAGCCTTTTGAGATTGGGACCAACTCATATCACCCTTTGGAACTTTACCCAGAGATGATTTGCTTTAATATACTCAGGATTTGAGGTCTGTTCTTCTCTGTCTCCATAAAAGGTATATGGTCAGAGTTCTTTTTGCTTTTTTGCTCATTTTTAAAGGTTACTAGTCTTAGCACAAAGGGAAGATTGTCCTACACTTCCTTTACAAGTGACAGGGTCTTTACTCTATCCTGGACCAATGCTGTTAACTTCCTTCTGGTGCTGGGTAGGCATGGTCAAGTGCTGGATTATTCTGGAGTCCAGAAGCTCACTATTTGTTTTTTGTATTTGCATTTGATGTTTTACAGCTAACCTTTTGATCAACTGGCTTCTGAATCAGGACAGCGTAGCCGACACTGCTGAACTTTGGCTAAAAGATTTTCTAGGTAAATGACTGGCTAAGCATAAGCCACCCCTCCGTGAGTCCCTGCACCTCACCTGTCTCCTCCCCCTCACATCCTATTGAAACTAATTGTTTCCATTTTCAATTTTTTTCTGATTTTTTTGAAGTTGTTTCAAAATATCTTCTGCTAGAAGAATCTTACACTTCAAATTTTTATTGGTTCTGTCACTTCAAAACCAGATTAGAGATTTGATGTGTTGTTGATCTGAGGGACTCTAGGAAGTGCTGAAAGACTTGTCTACTCTCTCCCATTCCAGCTGCCCTTTCCACTCTATCTTGAACTGGAGAATGGTTTCATTCAATCAGAGTATTCAGAGACTTGGTTTCTTGTGGCTTTTTCAGGAAACTAGGAGAGTTCAAACACCTTCCTGGCTTTCTCTGCCATCTTGTCTCCCCCCACACACAAACTATCCACCCCTCAGTACTCTATTTCTTAGCCAATAAAAAATGTTTTGATGAGTGCTGCTTTATAATATAGTTTTAGGTCTGGTACGCTAGGTCACTTTCATTTGCATTTTCTTCATTAATTATCTTGAAATGCTTGACTTTTCATTCCTCCAGATGAAATTTGTTATTATTTTTTCTAGTTCTGTAAAGTAATTTCTTGGAAGTTTGATTGGTATGACACTGAATAAATAGATTAATTTAAGTAGAATTGTCATTTTTATTATATTAGTTCGGCCTATCCATTAATATTTGGTATTCTTCAGCTTGTTTAGGTCTGACTTTAGTTGTTTGGAAAATGATGCGTAATTGTGTTCATATAGTTCCTGACATTGTCTTGACAGGTAGATTCTGAAATATTTTATATTATCTAAAGTTATGTTAAATGCAATTTCTCTTTGTATCTCTTTCTGCTCAACGTTTTTTGTTACATAGGTGATTTATTTTTAAGGAAAGGCATTACGCAATTCATGTGCTGAGAAAAGAAAATAGCAAAATGCACCTCAATTCATGGTCTTATAGAATAAAAAACTCTGGAGCTAGAGATGACTTACAAATAATAGGACAACTCATGATTAGAGATATACATTTGGAAAAGACTGAGAATGTTATCAAGTACAAACTATATCTACATACGAAGAAACTGATGTCCAATAATGGAAATAGATTTGTCCAAGAACAGATAGCCTGAAAATTTGCTTAATAAGAAGTTGGACCCAGATTGACTAACCTGACATCAAATCTATTTTTACTTCTACTTTTGAAAAATGCATATTTCATTCTATCCAAACATATATTCCCTTATAAAATAGGATTGTTTTTCTTTAACATATTAAGAGGTTAGTTTTCCAGGTAATTCATAAAGTGACTATTTGAAAATTCCAAAGTTATTTTATTTTTGATATTAAAATGATTCACCAAAATTTTTACATTTAGGAAAGGAAAAGATAAGCAATTAGAGCTTATTATTACATAATGCAACAACAATAACCTTTAATCATTCCTAGAAGTTTCAACTTTCTTTCCACCTGTAGGCCTACCAAAAGAGAGGTCATCCAGTTATGGGTAGAATAAATTCTAAATATTTATGGTTTCTGATATTTGTTGAGACTTGCATCTCTGAATAAATGAGATAGCTGTAATGTTGTTATGGAAAGTTTTCATTACAGGGCAGAGAATCAAATATAAACAAGCATGCATATGTTTGTGTATGTGTGTGTGTGTGTGTATTTGCCAAGATACCTCTGAAAATACTTGTTATAAATGGATAAAAATGTAAACAGAGTCCTAAATGACAAAAAAAAATGTTTTTTTAGTGTACAAATAGAATATGAGGCAAAAATGTGATACGGCAAACAGAAAAAAAATTGTGGTTCTCCTAAATGTTGTAGGTGATGCTTTTGCTATCTGTCATGGATGTCATTTTTGCCTGGATCTGTAACTTTATCTGTGAGTGTGACTTCACGGTATGAAACATCAATCTATATATACTTGCTATCTATGATCTGCAATATATTGTTGAAGAAAGTTTTACTGAGAAATTAAATTGACATATAGATAGTATATGCAAAGGGAAAGATTTGACCATAGGGTTCTTGACTATTAGGCTAGTCCTCTATACCCCAAACAACATTATTTTTTTTGCTCCATGAAGGGAGAAATAATATTCAGAATAAGGGGATGATAGGCCCTCTGGCAACAATTTATGCACTACATTTTAAAAATGACATTGCTAAGCTGAAGAGTTATCTGATGAAGTGCAATCAGAATGATTAAGGGTTCTTAAGACATGAAACTTGTTTAATGAAATTAAGAATGCTTTGTGATTTCTTTGGCTGTTGAGCTCCTAATCTATTCCATTAGTCAAAGACTTAGGGGCAAATGTGTGCTAATAAATGTTTTAAAATTGATTCTTACTCTCACAAAAATGTATACAGATTCATTTTTAAATTTAATTTGTTTTATTAACATTTTACCACCATTTCTTAAGTCTACATGATCAATACAGATATATTTCTGTGTATATTGCTGCCTCAGATTTGAGGCAGCAATATGTAGATAGGGACACAGAAAGAGGAAGATAAATAGAGAAAAATAGAGAAAGCAAGGAACAGATAGGGAAAGAGAGACAGGCAGACAGACAGAGACACAGACAGAGAGACAGACACAGAGAGAGACAGAGAGACAGAGAGACAGAGAGAGAGACAGAGAGACAGAGAAATAGAGAAAGAGAGACAGACAGAGAAACAGAGAAAGAAAGACAGACAGACAGACAGAGAAGGAGGGAGGGAGGAAGAAATATGTTTTGGTAACACTTCATGGTCTTCAATACTGTCATGAAGGTACATCCTGTAGTATCTTAATATAAAAAAAAATGTCTTAGGATGGTTACAATCATAATTTCTGTAAATACCTTTTGCCTGAGTATATTGTGAGTGGGTTGCAAAGAATCCTTATGACTTTATTACTACTGTGCTTTTGACTATGGCTACTTTTTTCTAACAAAGAGCACTGTTTTAGAAAGTGACAGAGATAATTGAGTCTAGAGGGAAAAAACAGCAGAAGAAATAGAAATGGTAACAAAGCAACGCAAAATGAATGAAAATGTCTAAGGAAAGGTTGAGAGGGGAAAATAAATTAAAAAGAAAATAGTCCTTAAAGAAGTTATAATTAGGAAAAAATCATTCAAAATAAGGAAAGAAGTATCCATAATCTTAAAAACATAGGAAAAAAACTTTAAAAAGTATATTAGCACAAATAGTAATTTAGATTTATGAAAAAAGATGAAGTTGATCTTATAGAAAAATCTAAGTCTTGATCCATAGAATATTTGGCAGAATTAAAATTAAGGAAGAGGATATTTAATCAAATAGAAAAAAATGAGGAAGCGCAGAGTGTAATGTTATTTACAACAAAAAAGATAAAACTGAGACAAAGTTATCCATTTATACAAATTAGGAAAAATGGTAGAGAGAAATTCAGTGAATTTCAGTGATTCTAGAAATAGTATTATTGACATGAAACAATGGGATGATTACATGGTGCAAGTAAGAAATAATTTGGTAAATTATGATAATTATTTCTAGACCCAATGGACATAAGCAATGTGAATTCAAATAATGTGACTACTTCAGGAGATTAATTGTTTCTTTTAACTGGGACTTAGCTACTTATTGCTTTCTGGTTTACAAAGTGTTTGTATGTATTAATCACCTCATTGTACCTTTACTGTATCCCCAAGGATTAGGTCATCTATAACCACATTTAATCTTTATTTTATGGAACAAATTCAGAAAGAAGCAGTTTTCCTAAAATCAAAGAACAAGTAAATGGTACAGATGAGCCAAAGGTTTCATACTTCAAGTCTAATTCTCTTTGCACTGTACCATGTGACTGTCCATAAAAAAACTATAATTAGTATTTGAAGAAAGATATTGGAATAGAGACAGAGAAATGCGTGATGAGAAGAGAGGGATGAAATGGAAAGAGGAGGTGTGGGAGAGAGAGAGAGAGAGAGAAAGAGAGAGAGAGAGAGAGAGAGAGAGAGAGAGAGAGAGAGAGAGAGAGAGAGAGAGAGACGGAGAGAGAGCAAGAGAGAGAGAGAGTAAAAAAAGTTTGCTATATGTCAGGTGTTGTGCTAAATAAGTACTTTTGTCATGTCTTCTGATATCAGCTTTGTAATCAGGTGTCATAAGCAAATGTTTGAATGTATAATCTCTCAGCCCCAATTCTTTCCCTGAATACATTAGTTGATCACCACTGAGATCTATGAATTTATGAAAAAACAAAGAAAAATAATAGAAGATCATTCTAACCAGATGGATATCAGAACATTCACATTATATTGCATTAAGGAGGTAAATTATAAGAGTACTTCAGGATGACATCTTGCATTTTACTGCATAATTAGTTTGCCTGTTTCAAAAGGTTAAAATATAAACTGTGCATCAGCCGCAATATTAGAATTGACAGGAGTGACCCAAAATCATGACTTCTTTTCTTTAAGGATATTTTGGGATTTTTGTTTGTTCCTAAAAAAAAATTATGAGATGAGCCAAAATGATTGGTAACCAGGGAAACCAGATTGAGAAGAGGACAGAACTATCACTAAAGTCTAGATTTCCATATTCAATATAAATTTCAGCTCCAAATGTTTTTATACTACCTTAAAGATCCCTGCTCCTGTATTGCTTTAAAGGACAGGTTTGAGTGAATCTAGGCCCATGAAATTTGAACTCTGACGTCTTCCTTGATATGTATAAGGAACAATTAGTTTAGTTAGAATAATGATTTTTTTTTAAAAAAAAATTGTCTACTACTTCTGTATAGGAATTAAAATTGGGTGTTTTTGCTTTCTACTGTTTTGTATTAGGGGGGAAAAGTCATTGGCTCCTGGCTTGCAGGAAATCATTACAGATGCCCATCACAATGCTATTTTGTCCAGAAAGCCTTTCCTTGCTGAGATACTCTTCAATTCAAGGCTTGATTTTATTTCTCCAGTTCCTCTATGAGTCCGTCCATCACTGCATTAGATTCCATTAGTGTTTGATTTAAATAGAAGTCTCTTGAGATTCTCCTAAGCTTTGAGTGAGCTTTGGATTCAAAGTCTAATGTGTTTTCACTTGAGCAGTCATCCAAATTGGCAAATTCTATCCCCAGATCATTTAACTTCACTTTCTAGAACAGATTCATTGGTCTTCACCCTTGTAAGGTTCAAAATTGAGCTTATAAACTGTGATAAAATTAACTTGAAGTTCTAGACATAAGATGGTCTATAATGTATTTTGACAAAGGTAAATATTTTATTGGCTGTTTTTTGTATTTTTTCCAGTAATTTGTCATAACTTAAAAAGTATACCACTTTCTAAAAACCTCCCTAGAGATACTATGGTTCAGCTCTAGGTGAATTAAACTAAAATTTATTCAATTTGAGGTCAGTTCATGCAATGATAATATCCTCCAGAAAGCACTTTTTAATCTTTTCTTACATCCTTTCAAACATTGAAGGTTCTGTCCTTATCATTTACCTAGAAATGGTCTCTTCAAAATTATCAATGATCATTTCATTACAAATAGTATGTTTTACTCTTAAATGTCATCCTTCTTTATACCTCTGCAATGTTCAATATTTTGATTATTCTCTTAATCTGAATGTTCTTTCCATTCTGGCTTTTTTATGATAATCTATGTATTTCTATCTGTCAATTTTTTGATGGATCTTCATATACATCCTGTATCTTCAGTGTATTCCAAGGTTGTTTCTTAAACATTTTTCCTCTTCTCCTTCAAGACTATTTTGCTTGATGATCTCATCAACTCCTATGGAATTAATTATCTCCTCTATATAGATGATTTGCAGATATGCATACCAAGCTCTAATTTCATTAATGAATCCTAGTCACATATGACCAGTTGTATTTTGGACTTCTCAAATTACATGTCTTATCTCAAACATAAAATGTCTGTAACAGAACCCTAAAACCTTCCTATCTCCCAAGCTTTACTATTGTTGATGTGTGTTAACTGAGAATTTCATCATATTCTCAGTTACATAGGCTGACAACTTCAGTGTCCTACTTTACTCCTTATTCATACAATCATTCCACGAATCCAATTTCTCACCATCTTGCTGATTTTAATCTTCCTAATATGTCTACAATATGTTTCCTTTATTACTCACATAGCTGCTTCCCAGATAGAAGTTCCCATTGTTTCATGTGTGAACTATTGCCATAGCTTTTTTGATCTCCACATCAATTCATTTTAAAAATTTTTTTGGCTATATGTATACATACATTTTTTTAATATTCTCCTTATTAATCATGCTGGGAAAGAAAAATCAGAACAGAAGGGAAAAATCATGGGAGAGAAAAAGAAGAAAAATGAAAAAATATAGCATGTGTTGATTTACATTGAGTCTTCTTCACATTTCTCTCTCGGGATGCAAATGGCATTTCTCATTGAAAGTCTATTACAATTGCTTTGAATCATTGAACCACAAAGAAGAATCAAGTCTATCATAGCTGGTCATACCACAATCTTGCTGTTACCATGTATAAAGTTTTCCTGGTTTTGCTTGATTCATCCAGCATCAGTTAGTATAAATATTTCCAGGCCTTTCTAATATCAACTTGCTCATCACTTTTTTATGGAACAATAATATTCCATTGCTTTCATATACCATAACTAATTCAGCCATCAGACAATTGATTGGCTTATATTTACCTTCCATTTTTTGACAACACAAAAAGAGCTGCTACAAACATTTTTTCACATGTGGCCTTTTTGCCCTCCTTTATAATTTTTGGGGGATAGAGTTCCAGTAGTGACACCGCTGGATAAAATAGTATGCATAGTTTTATAGTCCTTTGGGTGTAGTTCCAAATTGCTCTCCAAAATGGTTGAATCAGTTCACAACTCCACCAACAATGCCTTAGTCTTCCCATTTTCCTACATCCCTTCCAGGATTTATCATTAACTTTTTCTGTCTTTTTAGCCAAGCTTAGATGTATCAGGTAATACCTCAGAGTTGTTTTAATATAATTTTCTTTAATCAATAACTATATAGAGCATTTTTTTTCACATGACCAGAGGTGACTTTAATTTCATTATCTGAAAATTGTCTTTTCATATCCTTTGGCAATTTCTCAATTGGGCATTGACTTGTATTCTTATCAAATTGTATATTTTATTTTTTGTACATTTTAGAAATGAGGTCTTTATCAGAAATAATAGTTGTTAAAATAATTTCTGAACTTTCTTAATGCCTTCTATTCTTGGCGGCACTGGTTTTGTTTGTGGAAAAATTTAACAATTTCTTATAATCAGTATTGTTTATTTTGCCTTTCCTAATGTTCTATACATCTTTGGCCATAAATTCCTCCCTTCTGCAAAGATCTGATAAGTAAATTATCCCTTGCTCTACTAATTTGCTTACAGTATTACCCTTTATGCTTACATCATGTACCCATTTTGATTTTATGTTGGTATGGCTTGTGAGATTAGATCTATGCTGAGTTTCTGACATGTTATTTTCCAATTTTCCCAGCAATTTTTATGAAATAATATGTTCTTATCCCAGGATCTAGACTTTAGGGGATTCAAATACAAGATAACTATTGACCTTAATCATTGTGTCATGCGTATCTAAACTATTCCATTGATCCACCAATCTATTTATTATCCAGTGCCATATATTTTTGATTACTGCTGCTTTTTAACAGAGTTTTAGGTCTGCTACTGCTAGGCCATCATTCTTTGTATTTTTTTTTTTCATTAATTCCCTTGATATGCTTGACACTTTTTTTTTTCTTCCAGATGAATTTTGTTATTTTTTTCTAACTCTCTAAAATAAGTTCTTTGGCAGTTTGATTGGCATGGCACTGAACAAATAGAAAAATTTGGGTAGAATTGTTGGCCTAACCATAAGCAGTTCAAATTTTTCACATTGTTTAGTTCTGACTTTATTTGTGTAAAAAGTGTTTTGTTATTGTATTCATATAGTTTCTGGGTTTATTTTGGCAGATAGACACCCAAATATTTTATTTTGTCCACAGTTATTTTAAATGGAATTTTTCTTTCTATCTCTTGCTGCTGGGTTTTGTTGATAACATATGCAAATGCTGACAATCTATGTGAGTTTATTTTATATCCTGCAACTTGGCTAAATATGTTAATTGATTCAAGTTGGTTTTTGGATGATTCTTATACTTAGAGAATACTGTACTTCATATCATCTGCAAAGAATGATAATTCTATCTCCTCATTGCCAATTTGAATTCCTTTAATATAATTTTTCTTTTCTTATTGCTAAAGCAAACATTTCTAGGAAAAGATAGAATAAAAGTGATGATAATAGGCATCCTTGTTTTACCCCTTGATTTTATTGGGAATGCTTCCTTCCATCAATTCTTTCCTCAATCTTACCTGCCAGTGTAATCTTGCTAAAACATAGGTCTAATCATGATATTCTATTACTCAGTAAAATTCCAAGTACCCTTATTTTCTCCAGTGATATTTATTTATTTAAAGCTTTTCAAAATCTGACCTAACTTTCAGGGATTTTTAGCGGATAGGAATTTGTGGTTTTTGTTTTATTTCAAAAATATGCAAAACATATGCAATAGATGTGGGGAAACTGGTATACTAATTCATTGGTGGTAGAATTATGAACTGATCCAACCATTCTGAACATCAATTATCAAATCTGAATCCCAAAGAAATCAGAAAGGAGGGAAAAGGACCCACATGTGAATAAATGCTTGTAGCAGCTGTTTTTGTGTTGACAAAGAAAAGGAAAATGAGTATATGTCCATCAATTGTGGAATGGCGGAATAAGTTATGTTATATGAAAGCAAGGGAAAATTATTGTTCTATAAAAATGATGAATAAGTTGATGTTTAGAAATGCCTGGAAAAATTTACATGAAATAATGCTGAGGGAAATAAGCAAAGGAAGAAAAACTTTGTACACAGAAACAGTAAGATTGTGTGATGATCAAGTATGATGGATTTGGTTCTTCTCAGCCATTCAGTGACACAGGAAACCCCAATAGACTTTGATTGGAAAATGCCATCTGTATCCAGAGAGAGAACCATAGAAACTCAATGTAAATCAAATCTTGTTGTGTTTTTTTTTGGCCTTTTTCTTCTGTTTTGTTTTTTCTCCTCTTTTGTTTTTCTCTAATGGTTTTTCCTTTTTGTTCTGATTTTTCTCTCCCAATATGATTCATAAGGAATTATGTTAAAAAATGTTAAAAAATGTATGTTGTTTCTCCATGTAACTGGAGACAATAAAAGTAAAAAAAATTCAAAAATGAAATTCTGAGTCTAAGCTTCCAATGTTCTACAGAATAGTAGGTTTTATTGACTAAGATGATAAAATATCAGAGTTTCTATCAGCCATGCAGTGGATCAGTCATGATTGGAAACTTACAAACTCTCTCTCTCTCTCTCTCTCTCTCTCTCTCTCTCTCTCTCTCTCGCTATATATATATATATATATATATATACACACACACATATATATATATATATATATATATATATATGTGTGTGTGTGTGTGTTCTTATTCTTGACTCTCATCCACACACTCTACAACTCATTTATAATGCTTCATGGTCCTCATGCAAGGAATTTCATTTTTCCCTCTTTATCTCTTTATATTCCCCATTCCTGTAATGTTCTCCATCCCAACCTCCATATCTTAGTTTTCATGTATTCCTTCAAATTCCATTTTCTCTATACAAATTTCTTCCTTCTGACAATATCTTCTAATTGCACTGTATCTGTATGTACACAAAAATACAGATACATGTGCATATCTCCACATAAATGTATATGTAGGTATGTTTGTATGTATGTATGTATCTGTATATACAAGGTTAGGTTGTATAGTAGAGTGTCAGGACTGGAATTAGGAAGACTTGAGTTCAAATTGAGTCTTAGACACTTGTTATCTGTGTGACCCTAGGGAAGTCACTTATTCCTATCTGACTCAGTTTGTAATTTGTAAAATTACCTGGAGAAAGAATTTTTGAACCACTTTGGTATTTTTGCCAAGAAAACTCCATACAAGATCATAGAAAGTCAAACACAATTGACATGAGTGAACAACAATATATCAATACACATTTATATATGAGTGTTTGTGTGTGTGTATGAATATGTGTGTGTGCGATTAGAACAGTTTGCTCATTAGATAGATGCAGAATAAATTACTTTTTACTGTATTGATTTGTTTCTGAACATCCACCATATTCAAATTGAGTTACTAATACCTTGCTACATGAATATCCTGTAATCTCCATTCCAAAATACTCACTTACCTCGTCCATCTTGACAAATAAGATATACTTTTCCTTTTGCAAGAGTTTAATAATCCTATAATCTGTTTTTGTCTACCAAGATTGCTTCCAACAATCCTCTAGTCAATTATTAATTTTCTTAAACTTGTAATTTCCATGAATATTTGTCTAAATTATGTCCCTGAGATGCAAAGAATAATCAGCTATCAATAATCAACAAAAAAGAGGAAAAGTAAGGTAAAAATGATACATATACTGTTAAAATTGAGAAACAGAAGGGGACTTGGGTTTCTTTTAAAGGATTTCCCCACCCACAATTATTTTACAAATAAAGTAACTGTACCCAAAAGAGGTGAAAAATTAGTCCAATGTCACATGGGTAGTAAGTGTCACTGTCAGGACTTGTAACTAATATTTCCTGACTCCAAATTCAACACTGTCTTCACTGCACTATTATATTAGATAGTCCATTTATAATTTTGAGGGGTACTTTCAAATTAATTTCAATTCATGGAACAAAACAAGCCTTTCCATAATACAGTACAATAAAAATATGATTACACATGATTTATAACTGCAAATCTACCAGGCTCAACTTGTTATTCCTTCCAAGTATGCAACCAAGTTATCATATAAATTTTACTTCTCTTCCAAGCCCCCAGGCTACAGATGGCAACCATTAAATAATGACATGTTTATATATATATATATATATATATATATATATATATATATATATATATATACACATGTGTGTATATATGCATGTTTTTATGTACATATATAGATGTATATGTACATTATATATATAATTATTTTATACATGCTTCTATTCATCTCTTCTTTCTCTGCATACAGATAGAAATGTTTTTCTTCATCTGTCTTTTATTTTTAAATTTTTGTGTTTATAATATCCATAATGACTTAGTTGTTCAAAATTGTTCTTACACAATACTCTTGTTATTGTATGCTGTGTTCTCTTGGTTCTGTCCACACCACTCTTCATTATTTTTTGCAAACCTTTACATTAATTTACAACATCATTTAGTTGATCATTTCTTATGACACAGCAATATTCCATTATAACCAAATACCACAACTCCAATTACTTTATTTATATTCAATTGCAATTTTATTTATTCTGCTAAACATTTCTTTATTACATTTTAATTTCATTTGGAAACCCAGCCATGCGTTTGACACTTGGAATCTAAATTATTATCAAAGTTGAATATTTTTAATATTAATAATAGCTTTTAATTTTGAAAATAAATGCAAAGATAGTTTTCAATATTCACTCTTACAAAACCCTATGTTCCAAGATTTTTTCCTCCCTTTCTCCCACTCCCTCCCCTAGACAGTAACCAATCCAATATTTCAAACATGTGCAATTATATATATATATATATATATATATATATATATATATATATATATATCCACATTTGTCATACTGCACAAGAAAAATCAGACCAAAAAAAGAAAAAAAATGAGAAAGAGAAAAAAAGCAAGCAAACAACAAAAAAGTTGCAAATACCATGTTGTGATCCATATTCAATCCCCATAATCTTCTTTCTTGATGGAAATGACTCTCTCCCTCAAACGTCCATTGAAATTGGCCTGCATCCTCTTATTGTTGAAAAGAGCCAAATCCATCAGAATTTAACATTGTATAATCTTGCTATTTTTGTGTACAATGTTGTCTTGGCTCTACTTATTTCACTTAGCATCAATTCATGTAAACCTCTCCAGTTCTTTCTGAAATCAGTCAGTTAATCATTTCTTACAGAACAATAGTATTCCATAACATTCATGTACCATAACATATTTAGCCATTCTCCAACTGATGGGCATCCACTCAGTTTCCAGTTCCTTGCCACTACAAAAAGGACTGCTATAAAATTTTGGCATATGTGGGTATTTTTTCTCATTATAAAGATCTCTTTGAAGTGCAAACCAATAGAGACACTACAGGATCAAAGGGTATGCACATTTCCAGAGCCCTTTGGGCATAGCTCTTTAGAAAAGTTGAATTAGTTCACAACTCCACCAACAGTGTCTTAGTGTCCCAATTTTTTTCACATACCCTCCAACATTTATCATTGTTTTTTCCTGTCATCTTAGCCAATGAGAGGTGTATTGTGGTATTACAGAGTTGTCTTAATTTGCATTTATTTAATCAATAGTGATTTAGAGCTTTTTTTTTTCATATTACTAGAAATAACTGCAATTCTTTACTAGCAGAGAGTGCTGTGATTAACATCTCATTCACATTCAAAGTTATAAGTACTATTTGTGAATTTCCCTCCATTCTATTTTTGTTCTCAGTCTCTTTTTACCATATCTGTTAATATATCTTTTTACCATATCATACCCTACCCCCTGCTTAAACAACCCCTCTAAAAATCTCCCTATCCCTTCTCCTATACTCCCAAATTACAATCCTTATACCCAACTCTATCACTCAGTTTTCTCACTACTCAGATTTCTAAACCTCTTCATATATACACTTCATTTGCTTTTCAACTGAAATGAGACTAAGATTCCAATGTAACCAGCCTTCTATCTCCACCTGTCTTCTCTATATTAGTTCCTTTCATGCCACATTTTTATAATATAATTTCTCCTTTTTCCCTTTTCCACCCAATTTTGTTTTTAGAATCACTCCATCATACACAGCTTAGCCTTGAGATATCTTTCAAACTATCTTAGTAATTATGATAACTTTAAAATACTGATAACATTTTTTTTCCTGAGGCAATTGAGCTTCAGTCATTTGCCCAAGGTCACAGCTAGGAAGTGTTAAGTGTCTGAGGCCAGATTTGAACTCAGGTCCCCCTGACTTCAGGGCTGGTGCTCTATCCATTGCATCATCTAGCTGCCCCAATAATTTTATATTTATAAAAACTAAAAAATTTGATATTTATGGGTAACCTATGGTTAGTATTAAATGTTTTCCTTATATTTTCCTTGATTGTTTATTTTGAATTTTCCATTGAGTTCTGGCTTTTTATCTTTCAGTTCACCAAATATCTTTTTTGTTTTCATTCAGGATTATACTCAACTTTATTAGACAAGTTATTCTTGGACATAACCCCAGCTCTTTTGTTCTTCAAAATATAATATTCCAAGATTTATGATCCTTTAAATTAGAAGTTGGTAGATCTTGTAAAAGCCTGATTATATTTTCATAGTATTTTTTCTTGCTCCTTGTAGCATATTATCTTTAATATGGGAGTTTTAAAATTAAGTTTATTTTATATGTCCCCTTCCTAGGACAAATCAGGAAGAAGACATTACACCTTACTATCAACATCCAAAGCTGACATTCTCCTTAAACTACTTTCTGACACAAATTTATAATATGCTGAAAGAACCCTGGCTTCACCACCACCCAGGAATAATAATGACTTTGTATCCCTAAAACTTGGATGACTTCAACAAATCTGTGGTGCCAGAAATGTTAGGATATATTCTAGTAGTACAGATTCTATCCCATTCAAGACTTCCCTCACAGGAATAACTGAATTGCCTCACTGGAATACATGCATATATGCACACATGTATGTATACATGCATGCACAAGTATGTATGCACACATGCATAAGTATGTGTGCACGCATGCATGCAATCAGTCCAGTAGCCTTCATTCTCACTTCACAATCAATCCACCTCCCTTTTTGCTCCTCAAATTCCCTGATTATATCCTTTCCACAGTATCTTCTTTAATCTTCCTCAGTGATTATATACTGTACCTCAACTGTGCATCTCTGAACTGTCAAAGTGGCCCACCATATTAATTTTTTTAAATTAAGGTTGAAATATATCAAATTTGCTTTTGTAATACATAACCAAAAAGATCTAACTATCCTATAGAATTGCCTTCATACCTAGCTGATTAAAAGCAAATAATAAGGGGATATGTATTTATATTTACCTTACTAACTCTTATTGATGCACACAGTCATCTCAGTGATAATATTAGCTTTAATGAATTGCTGTCACTTATGGTCTTAAACACTTCTCTGGGTATAGGAGGCAGGGAATAATTTTAAGGAAGACTTTATTTGAAAGAAATAGAGGAAAGAAAGTGTCACTCTTTTTCTTAGTTTTTGCTGTAGTAGTGGACATCTACATGAGCCTGGCCAGTGAAAATACTTATAATACCTTCTTAGCCAGTTAGTGACCAGCAGAATTCCCTTGTTTGTAATAAATGCCTTCTAGGAGTATGGAATGTTCAGGGTTCCATGCCTATCTAAAGGGCTATCTAACTTTCCTAGTTAGGTTATTGAAGCCTCTATCCAGATTGAGCTAGCTATATCAAAAATTTGCTATATAGACGACCTTGCTTTAAATGAGTTTTGTAAGGCTGCCTTACATATGTTTATGTTGCATAAACATCCTTATTTTTTTAGTAATTTCATTAAAAGTTATTTTTTACCCTGGTGTGGTTTTCATCTTAGTGGTCTCATGATTTGAATTCTAGTCGTCCAACATCATCATTGTCATCATCATCACATTTTTTTTATAGCACTTTAAAGTTAACAAAACTCTTGCACATAATATAATACCCATTGTTTATCAAGGGACTGGATTTAAAACAAAGTCTAAATAGTTACATTTAGTACAAGGCTGGCCTTATACTGACTACATAATGTGGTGGTATGATGGATTGAGTGCTGAACTTATAAGCAGGAAATCTATTATATGAATCTCACATCACTCACTCACTCACTGTATTACCCTGGATAAATCACTTAACCTCTATGAGTTTAATTTCCTTAAACACAAAATTGGAATAACAGTAGCACCTATTTCCAATGATTGTTATGAGAATCAAAGGAGATATGTTTTAATAATCTCGTGAACTCTAATACATGATATTAATATTGGATCTTGTCATATTTTTATTATATTATGCTGATCACAAGTAAGTCACTTAAGTTCTTATTGTCCCGAGCAAAATTATATACTGAAGTAATGCTGAAGCTCTGAGACAAAAAAAAGAACAAATAAATGAATAAACATACATGCAAAAACAAAACAAAATCTAAAAATGTTCATGGAAAAGGCACCATTTGTCTATTGCATAATTATATAGCAAATCTATTTTAATCACGCTTTCATTTGTATTTACATATCTTACTCATGCACCTTTCTTATAAGTCATTGTAATAGACCTACCACTGGACTAGAATACTAAATGTTTTAGTTTGAAGTCAAACTTTTGCCACTTACTAACTTGCAATGCTAAATATGTCACAATCTCAGATATATTAAGCACCTTTTCCATAGCTAAATGAGAGCAAATCTGGGAAAAAAAAGTCAAAGTATATTTGCTCTAAATTCATGATTCTCTCTCCTACTCTATAATGACTCTTTTGTGGGGGGTGGAGCCAAGATGGTGGAGTGAAACGTGACTCTCTGTGTCCTCCTCTGACCTTCTTGCAAAGCAACAATAAAATAAGCCTCTGAACTGATCTTCAAGTCAACAAATCCAGAAATATTTGGAAACTGACTGAAGATACGTCTGAAGAACTTCATATCAAGTCTGTTTAACTCTGGCAGAGGGGTAAACAGTTTACTCGGTGCAGTCTGAAAGGGGGGTAGGACTCAGCTCAGCATGGCAGAAACTCCAAACTCCAAACTCCAAACACCTGGAGTATATCTGAGGCACTTGGGACAATCTGCCCCAATTGGGGGCAGGTAATCTGGCAGATTTGCCTTTTTTAAGGAGTAATTCAGGCATAGTCCTAGCCACATCAGGCAAAGATCTAGCCCCCACTGGCCCAGCACCATAAGATAATTAGCAGAATTGTCCCAGAGCAAACTACCACAACTGCAGATTCTCTAGCTTTAAACAGACCTCCACGATGTCTAACAAAATGAAGAAACAAAAGAGAGCTCTCACCAAAGACAGCTTCTATCGAGAGAAAGAAGGGCAGACCCCAGATCCTGAGGTCCCTTTAGACAAAACAACTACAGAAGAAGTTATTAAGGAACATCATTGGTCCCATTTTTAAAAGGCCTTTCTGGAAGATTGCATAAAGAATCTCAAAAGAGAGCTGGAGTATAAATGGGAAAATAAACTGAAATCAGTGCAAGAAGGATATAATGCCCTGCAAAGAGATGTGAAAAAGACACCAATTTATTGAAAAATAAAATTAGTGAAGTGGAAAAAGAGTGCAATGAACAAATTGGCCAGTTACAAAAGGAGCTTAAAAAGGTTACTGAAGAAAACAACATTTTAAAAATAAGAATTGAAAAAATGCAAGTAAATGATTCAATATGACTTAGTAAAACTAAAACCAAAAAATGAAAAAAATATCAGAAAATATGAAATATCTCCTAGGAAAAACAACTGACTTGAAAAATAGATCTAGGAAAGACAATCTAAGGATTATTGGACTTCCTGAAAACCATTATGAAAAAAAGGATCTAAACACTATCTTCCAGGAAATCCTGAAAGAAAACGGCCCTGAGGTTGTAGAATCAGAAGGCAAAATCGACATTGAAAGAATTCACCAATCACCTCCTGAAAGAGATCCCAAAGTTAAAACCCCAAGGAATATCATGGCTAAATTTCAGGACTATCGCACCAAGGAAAAGATTCTGCTAGTAGCTAGAAAGAAACAATGTCAAATAACAAGGATCAATAATTAGAATCACACATGATCTATCAGCCTCCCCACTGAAGGATCGTAGGGCCTTAAACCAGATATTCCGAAAGGCAAAGGAACTTGGATTACAACCAAGAATAACCTATCCAGTTAGAATGAACATTATCCTCCAGGAAAGAAGATGGTCATTTCATGATATAGGTGAATTTCATCTATTTTTAATAAAAAGACCAGATCTGAACAAAAAATTCGACCTCCAAACACAGAACTCAAGAGAAGCATAAAAAGGTAAAAAGGAAAGGATTCTTGAAAAATTTATTTCTACTATGAGAATACTTAAAGTTTGGGAGTATAAGTAACTAGATATTATTTTCATAATGTGAAAAAGAAAACTAGAGGGGTGTTGGTTATCATACAGAGGAAAAGAGGCAAAAGGTGGTAAAATAAGATTTTAAAAAAAGGAGGTAAAAACAAGGTAAAATCTCTTGAAGAGGCAAAGAAAACCTAATATAATTGAGAGAAAGAAGGGAGGGAGATGGGCACTGTGTAAATCTTACTCTCATCAGTTTGGGCTCTAAAAGTATATATCAGAAATCTGATTTCACAGAGAAACTTGTCCATTGCTAGAGGGAAGTGGGAGGGAAAGGAGGAAAAGAAAGGGATAAACTAATAGAAGGGAAAATAGAAGAATCAGGTGAAAGGAGTAAAAAAAGGGGGAGGGGATTTAAAGGGTGGAGGATTGTTTGGGGGAGGGGGTCATCAAAAGCAAAATACTGAGGAGGGGGGAAGGGAGAAAAGGGAAAGGAAAGAGAAAAACATAACTTGGGAAAATAAGATGGCAGGAAATAAAGAATTAGTTATTCTAACTGTAAATGTGAATGGGATGACTTCTCCAATAAAGTGGAAGCAGATCTCAGACTAGATTAAAAACAGAATCCCACAATATGTTGCCTACAAGAAACACATCTAAAGCGTAGTGACACATATAGGATGAGGGTAAAAGGCTGGAGCAGAATCTATTATGCTTCAGGTGAACAAAAATAAGCAGGGGTAGCAATCCATATCTCAGTTCAAGTAAAAGCCAAAATAGATCTAATCAAAAGACATAAGGAAGGAAACTCTATTTTATTAAAGGGTACCATAGATAATGGAGCAATATCTATACTAAATATATATGCACCAAGTGCAATAGCACACAAATTCCTAGGGGACAAATTAAGAGAGATGCAAGAAGAAATAGACAGCCAAACTATACTAGTGTGGTATCTCAACTTTGCTCTCTCAGGATTAGATAAATCAAACCACAAAATAAATAAGAAGAAACTAGGGAGGTAAACCAATTTTTAGAAAAGTTAGGTATGATATATCTGTGGAGAAAATTGCATGGAGACAGTAGGGAGTTTACTTTTTTCTCAGTGATCCATGGAATTTATACAAAAATTGACCATGTATTAGAGCATAAAAACCTAAAAATCAAATGCAGAAAGGCAGAAATAGTAAATGCATCTTTTTCAGATCATGATGCAATAAAAATCACATGTAATATAAGGCCAGGAGAAAATAGACCAAAAGTTAATTGGAAATTAAACAATCTAATCCTGAAGAATGAATGGGTAAAAGAGCAAATCATAGACACAATCAATAAATTTATCCAGGAGAATGACAATAATGAGACAACATGCCAAAATTTGTGGGATATGGCTAAAGAGGTTATAAGGGACAATTTTATATCTCTAGATGCTTACTTGCATAAAATAGAGAAAGAAAAGATCAATGAATTGGGCTTATTAAAAAAATAGAAAAAAAAAACAAATTAATAACCCTCAATTAAATACCAAATTGGAAATTCTAAAAATAAATGGAGAAATTAAGAAAATCGAAAATAAGAAAATTATTGAATTAATAAATAAAACTAAGAGTTTTTTTTAAGAAAAACCCAACAAATTAGATAAGCCTTTAATTAATTTGATAACAAAAAGGAAGGAGGAAAATCAAATTGTTAGTCGCAATAATGATAAGGGAAAACTTTAGTCCAATGAAGAGGAAATTAGAGCAATAATTAGGAGTTACTTTGCCCAACTTTATGCCAATAAGTTTGATAATCTAAATGAAATGGAGGAATATCTACAAAAATATAGATTGCCCAGATTAACAGAAGAGGAAATAAATTATTTAAATAGCCCCATAATAGAAAAAAAAAAATATAACAAGCTATTAACCAATTTCCTAAGAAAAAATTGCCAAGGCTAGATGGATTTACATGTGACTTCTAGCAAACATTCAAAGAACAATTAATTCCAATACTACACAAACTATTTGAGAAAATAGGGAAAGAATGTATACTACCAAATTCCTTCTATGAGAACGATATGGTGCTGATAGCTAAACAAGGTAAGGTGAAAATAGAGAAAGAAAACTATAGACCAATTTCCCTAATTAATATTGATGCATTTTTTTACAGGATAGTTGTTTATTTTTTTATTAAAGTTTTTTATTTGTATAACATATGTATTGGTAGTTCCCCAGCATTGATCTTTACAAAGCTTTTCATTACAAACATTACCCCCAGTCCCTTCCCCTCCCCTAGATGGCAGGAAATCCACTACATGTTAACAATATTGAAATACTTGACAAGTTGTGCAAGAAAAATCCTATCTATGAGAAAAAAAAGAAAATCAAAGAAAGGTAACATGATGCAAGCAAACATCAATAGAGATCATGAAAATGTTATGTTGTTGTCCATATTTCATATCTCTCTGGGTGTATATGGTTTTCTTCAGTGAACAATTGGAACTGGTTTGATACAATTCTTTGCTGCAGAGAGAGCCATGTCCATTAGAATTGATCATCATGTAATACTGTTGTTGCTGTGTATGATGATCTCCTGGTTCTGCCCGTTTCACTCAGCATCAGTTCATGCAAGTCTCTCCAGGCCTCTCTCAAATTGTCCTGCTGGTCGTTTCTTACAGAACAATAATATTCCATAAGATTCATATACCACAATTTACTCAGCCACTCTCCAATTGATGAGCATCCCTTCAGTTTCCAGTTTCTTGCCACTACAAAAAGGGCTGCCACAAACATTCTTGCACATGTGGGGCCCTTTCTAGCCTATAAGATCACTTTGGGATATAGGCCCAGTAGAAACACTGCTGGCTCAAAGGGTATGCACAGTTTGACAACTTTTTGAGCATAGTTCCAAACTGCTCTCCAAAATGGTTGGATCCGTTCACAGTTCCACCAACAATGTATTAGTGTCCCAGCCCTCCCACATCCCCTCCAACATTCATTGTTATCATTTCCTGTAATTTTAGCCAATCTGACAGGTGTGTAGTGGTATCTCAGAGTTGTCTTAATTTGCATTTCTCTTGGAGCAACTTTCATATGACTAGAGATGGTTTTAATTTCATCATCTGAAAATTGTCTGTTCATATCCCTTGACCACTTATCTATTGAAGAGTGGCTTGAATTCTTATATATATGAGACAATTCTCTAAACATTATAGAAATGAGACCTTTATCAGAACCATTTTTTTATTTTTATTTTTATTTTTATTTTTTTTATTATTAAAGCTTTTTATTTGTATAACATATATATGGATAGTTCCCCAGCATTGATCTTAACAAAGCTTTCCATTACAAATTTTACACCTGGGTGTATATGGTTTTCTTCAGTGAACAATTGGAATTGGTTTGAGACAATTCTTTGTTGCAGAGAGCCATGTCCATCAGAACTGATCATCATGTAATACTATTGTTGCTGTGTATGATGATCTCCTGGTTGTGCCTGTTTCATTCAGCATGAGTTCATGCAAGTCTCTCTAGGCCTCTCTGAAATCATCCTGCTGGTTGTTTCTTACAGAGCAATAATATTCCATAACATTCGTATACCATAATTTATTCAGCCACTCTCCAGTTGATGGGCATCCCTTCAGTTTCCTGTTTCTAGCCACTATCTTTTCCTGTCATTTTAGCCAATCTCACAGGTGTGTAGTGGTACCTCAGAGTTGTATTAATTTGCATTTCTCTGATCAATAGTGATTTGGAGCAACTTTTCATATGACTAGAGATGGTTTTAATTTCATCATCTGAAAATTTTCTGTTCATATCCCTTGACCACTTATCTATTGAAGAGTGGCTTGAATTCTTACATATATATGAGACAATTCTATAAATATTTTGGAAATGAGGCCTTTATTAGGACCATTAAATGTAAAGATGATTTCCCAATTTGATGCTTCCTTCCTAATCTTGTCTGCATTAGTTTTATTTGTACAGAAATTTTTTAACTTAATATAATCAAGCTTATCTATCTGGTGTTCAATTAAGAGTTCCAGATCTTCTTTGGACATAAATTTATTCCATCTCCACAGGTCTGAGAGGTAAACAATATTATGTTCCTCTAATTTGCTTACAAAATCACTCTTTATATCTAGTTCTTGAAGCCATTTAGATCCTATCTTGGTATGTGGTATTAGGTATGGGTCAAGCCCTAATTTCTTCCACACTAGTTTCCAATTTTCCCAGAAGTTTTTGCTGAATACTGAGTACTCATCCCAAAAGCTGGGGTCTTTGGGTTTATCAAACACTAAATTGTTAAGGTTATTGCCTAGATTGTCCTGATAACCTATCCTGTGCCACTGATCGACTGCTCTATTGCTTAGCCAGTACCAAATGGTTTTGATGACCGCTTCTTTGTAATATAGTTTTAGATCTGGCACAGCAAGGCCACCTTCATCTGCCTTTTTTTTTCATTAATGCCCTTGAAATCTTTGACCTCTTGTTCTTCCAAATGAATTTTGCTACTATTTTTTCTAGATCTGTAAAACAATTTCTTGGGAGGTTGATTGGTATGGCACTAAATAAGTAAATTGGTTTGGGTAGTATTGTCATTTGTATTATATTCACTCGGCCTACCCATGAGCACTTAATGTTTTTCCAGTTGATTAGGTCTGATCTTATTTGTGTGGAAAGTGTTTTGTAGTTTAGTTCATATAGTTTTTGACTTTTCCGTGGCAGATAGATTCCCAAATATTTTATACGATCATCAGTTATTTGGAATGGAATTTCTTTTTTTATCTCTTGCTGCTGACTTTTGTTGGTAATATATAAAAGTGCTGATGATTTATGTGGATTTATTTTGAATAGTAATGGTGACAGTGGGCAGCCTTATTTCACTTCTGATCTTTTTGGGAATGGTTTTAATTTGTCTCCATTACATATGATTGCTGATGGTTTTAAATAGATTCTACTGTTCATTTTAAGGAAAAGCCCATTTATTCCTATACTCTCTAGTGTTTTTAATATGAAAGGGTGTTGCATTTTATCAAATGCTTTTTCTGCATCTATTGAGATAATCATATGACTTTTGTTAGTTTGGTTATTAATATAATTAATTATGCTGATAGTTTTCCTGATATTGAACCAGCCCTGCATTCCTGGTATAAATCCTACTTGGTCATAGTGTACTATCCTGGGGATGACTTTCTGTAATCTCATTGCTAATATTTTATTAAAAATTTTTGCATCACTATTCATTAGGGAAATTGGTCTATAGTTTTCTTTCTCTGTTTTCACCCTACCTGATTTAGCTATCAGCACCACATTGGTCTCATACAAGGAATTTGGTAGTATACCTTCTCTCCCTATTTTCTCAAATAGTTTGTATAATATTGGAATTAATTGTTCTTTGAATGTTTGGTAAAATTCACATGTAAATCCATCTGTCCCTGGAGATTCTTAGGGAGTTGGTTAATTGCTTGTTCTATTTCTTTTTCTATTATGGGGCTATTTAAATAGTTTATATCTTCTTCTGTTAACCTGGGCAATCTATATTTTTGTAGATATTCCTCCATTTCATTTAGATTATCAAACTTACTGGCATAAAATTGGGCAAAGTAACTCCTCATTATAGCTCTAATTTACTCTTCATTGGAGGAAAGTTCTCCCTATTTCTGCCTTTCTGCATTTGATTTTGAGGTTTTTATGCCCTAACACATGGTCAATTTTTGTATAGGTTCCATGGACTGCTGAAGTATAATAGGTTCTACTTCAGCCTTTTACCTTCATTCTATATGTGTCACTATGTTTTAGATGTGTTTCTTGTAGACAACATATTGTGGGATTCTGGTTTTTAATCCAGTCTGCTATCTGCTTCTGCTTTATGGGAGAGTTCATCCCATTCACATTCACAGTTAGAATAACTAATTCTTTATTTCCTGCCATCTTATTTACCCAAGTTATGTTTTCCCTTTTCCTTTCCCCTTTCTCCCTTTCCTCCTCCTCAGTACTTTGCTTTTGATGACCCCCTCCCCCAAACAATCCACCACCCTTTAGATCTCCTCTCCCTTTTTTAACTCCTTTCTCATGATTCTTCTTTTTTTTTCTTGTAATAGTTTATCCCTTTCTTTTCCTCCTTTCCCTCCCACTTCCCTCCAGCAACAGACAAGTTTCTATTTGAAATCAAATGTCTGATATTCACTTTTAGAGCCCAACCTGATGAGAGTAAGATTTACACAATGCTCATCTCCCTCAACTCTTTCTCTCAATTATATTAGGTTTTCTTTGCCTCTTCAAGTGATTTTACCTTGTTTTTACCTCCTTTTTTTAGATCTTATTTTACCACTTTTTCCCTCTTTTCCCAAGTATGATAACCTTTCCCCCTCTAGTTTTCTTTTTCATATTATCAGAGTAATATCTAGTTAATTATACCCCCAATCATTAAGTATCCCCCTAGTAAAAATGAAGTTCTCAAGAGTCCTTTCCTTTTTACCTTTTTATGCATCTCTTGAGTTCTGTGTTTGGATGTCTAATTTTTTGTTCAGATCTGGTCTTTTCATTAGAAATAAGTGAAATTCACCTATATCATTGAATGACCATCTTCTTCCTTGGAAGATGATGCTCATTCTAGCTGGATAGGTTATTCTTGGCTGTAATCCAAGTTCCTTTGCCTTTCAGAATATCTGGTTCCAGGCCCTACGATCCTTCAATGTGGAGGCTGACAGATTGTGTGTGATTTAATGATTGATCCTCGGTATTTGAATTGTTTCTTTCTAGCTGCTAGCAGAATCTTTTCCTTGGTGCGATAGTTCTGAAATTTAGCCACAATATTCCTTGGGGTTTTAATATTGGGGTCTCTTTCAGGAGGTGATTGGTGAATTCTTTCAAAGGTGATTTTGCCTTTTGATTCTACAATCTCAGGGCAGTTTTCTTTCAGGATTTCATGGAAGATAGTGTTTAGATTCTTTTTTTCACCATGGCTTTCAGGAAGTCCAATAATCCTTAGATTGTCTCTCCTAGATCTATTTTCCAAGTTAGTTGTTTTTCCTAGGAGATATTTCATATTTTCTTCTATTTTTTCATTTTTTTGGTTTTAGTTTGACTGATTCTTGAAGTCTTATTGAGTCATTCACTTGCATTTTTTTCAATTCTTATTTTTAAAGTGTTGTTTTCTTCAGTTACCTTTTTAAGCTCCATTTGTAACTGGCCAATTGAATTTTTTTATTCATTGCACTCTTTTTCCACTTCACTAATTTTATTTTTCAATAAATTGGTGTCTTTTTCGTATCTCTTTTGCAGGGATCATATCCTTCTTGCACTGATTTTAATTTATTTTCCCATTTATCCTCCAGCTCTCTTATGAGGTTCTTTATGCAATCTTCCAGAAAGGCCTTTTGAAAAGGGGACCAGTGATGGTCCTTAATAACTTCCTTTGGAGTTTTGTCTAAAGGATCTTCAGGATCTGCAGTCATCCCATCTTTCTCTTGATAAAAGCTGTCTATGGTGAGAGTTCGCTTTTGCTTCTTCATTTTTTTTTTAGACAGCATGGATATCTCTTTAAGGTAGGGAAAAAAACAGCTGCTGAAGATATTTGCCCTGGGGCAATTCAGTGAGTTAACTCAAAGTGTTGGGCTGGTGGGGGTTAGGACTAAGTCCAAATTACTCCTTAAACAAGGCAAGTCTGCCAGAACACCTGCCCCCAATCAGGGCGGAGTGTCACAAGTGCCTCAAATAAACTCCAGGTGTTTAGAGTTGGATTTTGGAGTTTCTGCCAATATGGACTGAGTCCCACCCTCACTTCCGGCCTACAAGGGAGTCCTCTGTTTATCCCACTGTCTGAGTTTAACAAACCTGATATGAAGTTCTTCAGAAAGCAGTGTCCAAATATTTCTGGGTTTATTGACTTGAAGATCAGTTCACAGGCTTATTTTATTATTGGTTTGAGAGAAGATAGGAGGAGGATGCAGAGAGTCATGTTTTCACTCCTCCATCTTGACTCCGCTGATGCAAAACTTTTAAATAAAATATTAGCAATGAGATTAGAGAAAGTCATCCCCAGGATAGTACACTATGACCAAGAAGGATTTATACCAGGAATGCAGGGCTTGTTCAATATCAGGAAAACTATCAGCATAATTAATTATATTAATAACCAAATTAACAAAAACCATATGATTATCTCAA
>JAJPUD010007163.1:88538-113196 GCA_023553655.1 Myrmecobius fasciatus | reverse complement strand
AATTTTTTGTTCAGATCTGGTCTTTTCATTAGAAATAGGTGAAATTCACCTATATCATTGAATGACCATCTTCTTCCCTGGAGGATAATGCTCATTCTAGCTGGATAGGTTATTCTTGGCTGTAATCCAAGTTCCTTTGCCCTTCGTAATATCTGGTTCCAAGCCCTTCGATCCTTCAGTGTGGAAGCTGACAGATCCTGTGTGATTCTAATTATTGATCCTCGGTATTTAAATTTTTTCTTTCTAGCTGCAAGCAGAATCTTTTCCTTGGTGCTATAGTCCTGAAGTTTAGCCACGATATTCCTTGGGGTATTAATTTTGGGGTCTCTTTCAGGAGGTGATCGGTAAATTCTTTCAATGGTGATTTTGCCCTTTGATTCTACAATCTCAGGGCAGTTTTCTTTCAGGATTTCCTGGAAGATATTATTTAGATTCTTTTTTTCATCATGGCTTTCAGGAAGTCCAATAATCCTTAGATTGTCTCTCCTAGATCTATTTTCTAAGTCAGTTGTTTTTCCTAGGAGATATTTCATATTTTCTTCTAATTTTTCATTTTTTTGTTTTTGTTTGATTCTTCAAGTCTTAGTGAGTCATCCACTTGCATTTGTTCAATTCTTATTTGTAAAGTGTTGTTTTCTTCAGTTACCTTTTTAAGCTCCTTTTGTAACTGGCCAATTGAATTTTTTTGTTCATTGCACTCTTTTTCCACTTCACTAATTTTATTTTTCAATAAATTGGTGTCTTTTTCATATGTCTTTTGCAGGGCATCATATTCTTCTTGCAAGATGTTGTATCCTTCTTGCACTGATTTCAATTTATTTTCCCATTTATCCTCCAGCTCTCTTATGAGGTTCTTTATGCAATCTTCCAGAAAGGCCTTTTGAAAAGGGGACCAGTGATGGTCCTTAAAAACTTCCTTTGGAGTTTTGTCTAAAGGAACCTCAGGATCTGGGGTCATCACTTCTTTCTCTTGATAAAAGCTGTCTATGGTGAGCTCTCTTTTGCTTCTTCATTTTTTTTAGACAGTGTGGATGTGTCCTTAAGGCTCAGAAAAAATCTTTACCCTGGGGCAATTCTGTGAATTAACTTATGGTGCTGGGCCGGTGGGGGCTAGGACTAAGTCCGAATTACTCCTTAAAGAAAGCAAGTCTCCTGGAACACCTGCCCCCAATCAGGGCAGAGTATCCCAAGTGCCTCAGATAAACTCCAGGTGTTTGGAATTTGGAATTTGGAGTTTCTGCCAAGATGAGCTGAGCTGAGTCCCACCCTCACTTTCGGCCTATAACCGCTTCCCCTTGTTTATCCCTCTGTCCGAGTTAGACAGACCTGATATGAAGTTCTTCAGAGAGCAGTGTCCAAATATTTCTGAATTCAGTGACTTGAAGATCAGTTCAGAGGCTTATTTTATTGTTGGTTTGAGAGAAGATGAGAGGAGGACACAGAGAATCACATTTTCCTCTGCCATCTTGGCTCTGCCCCCCGGAAGTCCTACTACTAATCATTTTAAGGAAAAGCCCATTTATTCCTATACTCCCCAGTGTTTTTAATAGGAATGGGTGTTGGATTTTATCAAAGGCTTTTTCTGCATCTATGGAGATAATCATATGTTTTTTGTTAATTTGGTTATTAATATAATTGATTATGCTAATAGTTTTCCTAATATGGAAACAGCCCTGCATCCCTGGTATAAATCCTACTTGGTCATAGTGTACTATCCTGGGGATAACTTTCTGTAATCTCGTGGCTAAAATCTTATTTAAAATTTTTGCATCAATATTCGTTAGGGAAATAGGTCTATAGTTTTCTTTCTCAGTTTTCACCCTACCTGGTTTACCTATCAGCACCATCTCTGTGTCATAGAAGAAATTTGGTAGTATACCTTCTTTCCCTATTTTTTCAAATAGTTTATATAGTATTTAGATTAATTGTTCTTTCACTGTTTGGTAAAATTCACATGTAAATCCATCTGGCCCTGGAGATTTTTTCTTAGGGAGTTGATTAATAGCTTGTTCTATTTCTTTTTCCAAAATGGGGCTATTTAAATAATTTATTTCCTCTTCTGTTAACCTAGGCAATCTATATTTTTGTACATATTTCTTCATTTCATTTACATCATCAAATTTATTGGCATAAAGTTGGGCAAAGAAACTCCTAATTATTACTCTAATTTCCTCTTCATTGGAGGAAAGTTCTCCCTTTTCATTTTTGAGACTAACAATTTGATTTTCTTCTTTCCTTTTTCTAATCAAATTAACTAAAGGCTTATCTATTTTGTTGGTTTTTTAATAAAACCAACTCTTGGTTTTATTTATTAATTTGATAGTTTTCTTATTTTCAATTTTATTGATCTCTCCTTTAATTTTCAGAATTTCCAATTTGGTATTTAATTGAGGGGTTTTAATTTGGTCTTTTTCTAGCTTTTTTAATTGTAAGCCCAATTCATTGATCTCCTCTTTCTCTGTTTTATGCAAGTAAGCATCTAGAGATATAAAATTACCCCTTATAACCACTTTAGCCGTGTCCCACAAATTTTGTTATGTTGCTTCATTATTGTAATTCTACTGGATAAAATTATCGATTGTGTCTATAATTTGCTCTTTCACCCATTCATTCTTCAGGATTAGATTATTAATTTCCAATTAACTTGTGGTCTATTTTCTCCTGGCCTTATATTACATGTGAGTTTTATTGCATCATGATCTGAGAAAGATGCATTTACTATTTCTGCTTTTCTCCATTTGATTTTGAGGTTTTTATGCCCTAACATATGGTCAATTTTCCATGAACCCCTAAGAAAAAAGTATACTCCCTTCTATCACCATTCAATTTCCTCCAGAGATCTATCATACCTAACTTTTCTAGCCTTTTGTTAACCTCCCTTACTTCTTTCTTATTGATTTTGTGATTTGATTTATCTAATTCTGAGAGAGCAAAGTTGAGATCACCCACTAATATAGTATTACTGTCTATTTCTCCTTGCATCTCTGTTAGTTTCTCCTCTAGGAATTTGGATGCTTATACCACTTGGTACATATATGTTTAGTATTGATACTGCTTCATTGTCTATGGTACCCTTTAGTAAAATATAGTTTCCTACCTTATCTCTTTTAATTAGATCTATTTTTGTTTTTACTTATTCTAAGATAAGGATTGCTACCCCTGCCTTTCTTTGTTTACCTGAAGCATAGAAGATTCTGCTCCAGCCCTTTACCTTCACTCTGTATGTATCTCTATGTTTTCTATGGGTTTCTTGTAAACAACATATTGTAGGATTCTGGCTTTTATTCCAGTCTGCTACCCGTGTCTGTTTTATGGGAGAGTTCATCCCATTCACATTCACAGTTAAAATAACTATATCTGTATTCCCTGCCATCTTATTTACCCAGAGTTATGATTTTCTCTTCTCTTTCCCCTCTCTCCCTTCCCCCCCCCAGTACTTTATTTTTGATGAACACCTCCCACCAATAGTCCTCCCCCTGTAGAATCTCTCACTTCCCTTTATACCTTTCCCCTAATCCTTCTATTAGTTTTTCCCTTTCCTTTCCTCCTTTCCCTCCCACCTTCCCACAAGGAGGGTCAGGCCTTTCTTTGAAGCCAAATATATCTGATATACTCTCTTAGAGTCCAATCTAATGAGAGTAAGGTTTACACAATACTCATCGTCCTCCCTTCTTTCCCTCAATTATATTAGATCTTCTATGTCTCTTTATGAGATTTTGCCTTATTTTACCTCCTTTATTTTTACCTTATTTTGCCTCCTTCCCCCCCTTTTTTTTCAGTATGGTATCCCTTCCACCTCTAATTTCCTTTCCATTATTATCAAAGAAAAATCAAAATATACCCCCATTCTTTTTTATTTTTTTATTTTTTATTTTTTACTTTAATTTTTTTTATTATTAATACTTTTCATTTGCAAAACATATGTATGGGTAATTCCTAAACATTAACCCTTACAAAGCTTTCTGTTACAAATTTTTCCTCCCTACTCCCCACCCCTCCCCTAGATAGCAATATATCCACTACATGATAATTATGTTAGAATACTTAAATAGAATATATGTATAGTTATTGCCACACGTCATTTTTTTGTTCAGGAGAAATCGTATCTATAAGAGAGAATAATCTGATAAAGGAAATACAATGCAAGCAAACATCAATAGAGAACATGAAAATGTTATGTTGTGGTCCACATTTCACATCCCTCTCTCTGGGTGTATATGGCCTTCTTCACTGAACAATTGTAATTGGTTTGAAGCATTTCATTGTTGAAGAGAGTCATGTCCATTAGAACTGATCCTCATATAGTATTGTTGTTGCCGTGTACAACGATCTCCTGGTTCTGCTCATCTCACTCAGCATCAGTTCATGCAAGTCTCTCCAGGCCTCTCTGAAATCGTCCTGTTGGTCATTTCTTATAGAACAATAATATTCCATAACATTCCTATACCATAATTTATTCAGCCACTCTCCAATTGATGGGCAACCCTTCAGTTTCCAGTCTCTAGACACTACAAAAAGGGCTGCCACAAACATTCTTGCACATGTGGGTCCCTTTCCCTCCTCTAAGATCTCTTTGGGATATAGGCCAGGTAGAAACACTACTGGGTCAAAGGGTATGCACAGTTTGACAACTTTTTTTTTGAAATTTTTTTTTATTAAAGCTTTTTATTTGTATAACATATGTATGGGTAGTTCCCCAACATTGATCTTTACAAAGCTTTCCATTACAAATTTTACCCCCAGTCCCCTCCCCTCCCCTAGATGGCAGGAAGTCTACTACATGTTAATAATGTTGAAATGCTTGAGAAGATATGGAAGAAAAATCCTATCTACAAGAAAAAAAAAGAATCAGAGAAAGGAAACACAATGCAAGCAAATGTCAATAGAGATCATGAAAATGTTACGTTGTGGTCCATATTTCATTTCCCTCTCTCTGGGTGTATATGGTTTTCTTCAGTGAACAATTGGAACTGGTTTGAGACAATTCTTTGTTGCAGAGAGCCATGTCCGTCAGAATTGATCATCATGTACTACTGTTGTTGCTGTGTATGATGATCTCCTGATTCTGCTCGTTTCACTCAGCATCAGTTCATGCAAGTCTCTCCAGGCCTCACTGAAATCGTCCTGCTGGTCGTTTCTTACAGAGCAATAATATTCCATAACATTCATATACCATAATTTATTCAGCCACTCTCCAATTGATGGGCATCCCTTCAGTTTCCAGTTTCTAGACACTACAAAAAGGGCTGCCACAAACATTCTTGCACATGTGGGGCCCTTTCCCTCCTCTAAGATCTCTTTGGGATATAGGCCCAGTAGAAACACTGCTGGGTAAAAGGGTATGCACAGTTTGACAACTTTTTGAGCATAGCTCCAAATTGCTCTCCAGAATGGTTGGATCCGTTCACAGTTCCACCAACAATATATTAGTGTCCCAGCCCTCCCACATCCCCTCCAACATTCATCGTTATCTTTTCCTGTCATTTTAGCCAATTTTACAGGTGTGTAGTGGTATCTCAGAGCCGTCTTAATTTGCATTTCTCTGATCAATAGTGATCTGGAGCAACTTTTCATATGACTAGAGATGGTTTTAATTTCATCATCTGAAAATTGTCTGTTCATATCCCTTGACCACTTATCTATTGAAGAGTGGCTTGAATTCTTATATATATATGAGACAATTCTCTATAAATTTTAGAAATGAGGCCTTTATCAGAACCATTAAATGTAAAGATGATTTCCCAATTTGATACTTCCCTCCTAATCTTGTCTGCATTTGTTTTGTTTGTACAGAAACTTTTTAACTTAAGATAATCAAAATTATCCATCTGGTGTTCAATTAGGAGTTCCAAGTCTTCTTTGGACATAAATTTGTTCCACCTCCACAGGTCTGAGAGATAAACTATATTACCTTCCTCTAACTTGCTTACAAAGTCCCTCTTTATATCTAGATCATGAAGCCATTTAGATCTTATCTTGGTATGTGGTGTTAGGTATGGGTCAAGCCCTAATTTCTTCCACACTGGTTTGCAATTTTCCCAGCAGTTTTTGCCAAATAGAGAGTATTTATTCCAAAAGCTGTGGTCTTTGGGTTTATCGAACACTAGATTGTTAAGGTTAATGCCTAGGTTGTCCTGATAACCTATCCTGTGCCGCTGATCAACTGCTCTATTTCTTAGCCAGTACCAAAGGTTTTGATGACCGCTGCTTTATAATATAGTTTTAGATCTGGTACAGTGAGGCCACCTTCATCTGCCTTTTTTTTCATTAATCCCCTTGAGATCCTTGACCTTTTTTTCTTCCAAATGAACTTTGCTACTATTTTTTCTAGATCTGTAAAATAATTTCTTGGGAGTTTGATTGGTATGGCACTAAATAAGTAGATTAGTTTGGTTGTATTGTCATTTTTATTAGGTTCGCTCTGCCTACCCATGAGCACTTAATATTTTTCCAATTGATTAGGTCTGATTTTATTTGTGTGGAAAGTGTTTTGTAATTTAGTTCGTATAGTTTCTGACTTTTCCTTGGCAGATAGATTCCCAAATATTTTATCCTATCATCTGCTATTTGGAATGGAATTTCTTTTTGTATCTCCTGCTGCTGAACTTTGTTGGTAATATATAAAAATGCTGATGATTTATGTGGATTAATTTTGAATCCTGCAACTTTGCCAAAGTTGTGAATTGTTTCTAGTAGTATTTTAGTTGAGTCTCTAGGGTTCACTAAGTATACCATCATGTCATCTGCAAAGAGTGATAATTTGGTTTCTTCATTACCTACTCTGATTCCTTTTATCTCTTTTTCTTCTCTTATTGCTAAAGCTAACATTTCTAATACAATATTAAATAGTAATGGTGACAGTGAGCAGCCTTATTTCACTCCTGATCTTATTGGGAATGGGTCTAGTTTGACTCCATTACATATGATACTTGCTGATGGTTTTAAGTAGATGCTACTAATCATTTTAAGGAAAAGCCCATTTATTCCTATACTCTCTAGTGTTTTTAATAGGAATGGGTGTTGGATTTTATCAAAGGCTTTTTCTGCATCTATGGAGATAATCAAATGTTTTTTGTTAATTTGGTTATTAATATAACTAATTATGCTGATAGTTTTCCTAATATTGAACCAGCCCTGCTTCCCTGGTATAAATCCTACTTGGTCATAGTGTACTATCCTGGGGATGACTTTCTGTAATCTTGTTGCTAAAATCTTATTTAAAATTTTTGCATCAATATTCATTAGGGAAATTGGTCTATAGTTTTCTTTCTCTGTTTTCACCCTACCTGGTTTAGCTATCAGCACCATATCTGTCTCTTACAAGGAATTTGGTAGTATAACTTTTGTCCCTATTTTCTCAAATAATTTGTATAGTATTGGAATTAATTGTTCTTTGAATGTTTCGTAGAATTCACATGTAAATCCATCTGGCCCTGGAGAGTTTTTCTTAGGGATTCGGTTAATAACTTGTTCTATTTCTTTTTCTAATATGGGGTTATTTAAATAATTTATTTCCTCTTCTGTTAACCGGGGCAATCTATATTTTTGTAGATATTCCTCCATTTCATTTAGATTATCAAACTTACTGGCATAAAGTTGGGCAAAGGAACTCCTAATTATTGCTCTAATTTCCTCTTCATTGGAGGAAAGTTCTCCCTTATCATTCTTGAGACTAATAATTTTATTTTCCTCTTTCCTTTTTCTTATCAAATTAACTGAAGGCTTATTTATTTTGTTGTTTTTTTCATAAAACCAACTCTTAGTTTTATTTATTAATTCAATAGTTTTCTTATTTTCAATTTTATTAATCTCACCTTTTATTTTCAGAATTTCTAATTTGGTATTTGATTGAGGGTTTTTAATTTGCTCTTTTTCTAGTTTTTTTTTTAATTGTAACCCTAATTCATTGATCTTCTCTTTCTCTATTTTATGCAAATAAGCATCTAGAGATATAAAGTCTGGGGACTTCTCTATTTTCTCTCGGTAAAAGCTGTCTATGGTGAGAACTCTCTTCTGCTTCTTACTCATGGTTTTCAGCTGAGGTATCAGTCACCAGCAGGGAGTACTACTGCAGTTTCAATTTGCCCTGGGGCAGTTTTCCATGTTGACTTCCAGTCTGAGGCTGGTCAGGCTAGATCTGCACTAGGACCACATTTTCAGCTGCTCTCAATCCACCCTTTACCAAAGGCAGATCTGCCAAAGCACCTGCCCACAAGCAGAGCAAAGTGGCCCACACATCTCCCAGGGGCTTCCTGGGTGCCTAAAATCCACCTCTGTCACAGCCCGATTTCTTCCCCAGGCGTGCTGTCATCTGATGGGGCAGCGGCTGATATCCCCTGAGGCTAACCTTCTCCGGAGTTTTTTCAAAGTAGATTGTTGATAGAAGTGTGTTGTAGTCCAAGTGTTTGGTGGAGCCCTCACTCCCGAACCAGTTCAGAGGCTCAATTTGTCTGGGTCTGAGGGAAGGTCTCGGGAGCTCACAGAGAACGCTGTCTGCAGTTTGCCATCTTGGGTCCGCCCCCATTATAAAAATTAAGAAAACAAATTTCAATATAATTTCATTTGATTATTTGGACATAGGTAGTACCTATATTAAATTTCCAATTTCTTTACTTTTGTGAGGCAATTGGGATTAAATGACTTGACCAGGGTCACACAGCTAGTAATTACTAAATGTCTGAGATCAAATTTGGACTCAGGTCCTCCTGACTCCAGAGCTGGTGCTTTATCCAGAGCTGCACCATCAAGTTGTCCTTGTTATTTCCACCTGGCATGGTGAGCCCTTATCAGAGAAAGTGTTGTTTTCTATGAGTAAAGCTGAATTGAATTAGCTCAGAAGTAAGATGAGATGCAAAGTTAGAGAATCTACTCCAAATGTTCATAAGGACTATTTGTGTCCGACCTATGTCAGAACATTCCGAGCTCATATTGTTTTGTTCAGCCACAGTCAGACACACTAACCTAACTAGAATATGATGTCATTTTGATCCTCCTGGAGAAGAAATCAACCAACAGTTGAAGATTATAAGAAGGTTTGCCCATGATCATATGATTAATAAATGGAAATACAGGTATTTAAATCCTTATCATCTTTCAAGAAATTATTAAGAAAAACTTCCCCGATATTTTATACCTAGAGTTAAAAATAGAAAAAATAAAATAAAATAGAAATTTCTTCCCTAGGTTCTAGCACAATACCTTGCACATAGTTCTTGCTCAATAAATATAATCTTGAAGAATATTAGAAAACAACCAATGAATATGGGAATGCCCAGTGGAAAATGAAAATGAGGGTTGGGGTAAGGGGGCCCCTGACATGACTGGGAGTGAAGGAAGATATGAGAAGGGACTGAGATTCAAAAATCTTGCCAAATTTACAAAACAGTTCCTATTAAAGCTACTCTATAATTAATGAAAAATGGCTTCCTCTTCCAGAGATTCTCACCTCATCTTCACTCAGGCAAAGAATACCCAAGGGTCCAAACTGTGATTCAGATATACCACATCTGACAAAAATTTGCCCACCTTCTTAGATCTATTCACTTCCTTTGGAGATCTTCTTGTCTTTTTGCAGCAGTTCCTCCCTCTGCTTCTCATGAGTTTGAGTCTCTAATATCCCTAAAACTAGTACTTTTGACCTGCATGGCTATATACTATGGCTCATGGACTATTTTATTTATTTTTTCCATACACTTGCTTCTGCAGCTTTTCTGTAACATTCAGCAGCATTCCTTTTCTTTTCTTATTCTTTCTTATATTCCTCTGAAGCACACAGGCAGTGTAGCGTATAATAAAGAGAAAGCTGATCTCAAAGTCAAGACCTAGATTCAGTCATATCTCTAATACATACTGATTACATGATGTTCAATTCTCCAACATCAAGATTATAAGTTATGGAGAAGTTTCTGACTTGCATTAATTTCCTCACCTAAAAGTCCCTTACACCAGTGTTATCTCAAAATCAGTCCCTGTTCTCAAAGAAAATAGTCAGTGACTAGAGGTAGAGAAAAGAAATAGAGTATCTGATTTAAGAACTGCAAGGGAGCCAGTATTTCTAAGTCATAGAGAGCCCAGAGGGAAGTTACGTGAAAGAAGTTTAAAAAGATAAAAAGATTTGAGGTTAGGAAGAAGTGGAGGTTAAGAAGAGTTTCAATCAAAGGATTTTATATTTTATTGAAATAGGGTCATAAGAGAGCCAATTAAAATTTTTGAAGGGGTAGAAGGTAACATGGCAAGATACCATTTTTAAAAAAATTAATATTTTTCCCAATCAGCAAAATCCTTTTCTTTCTCTCATCTTCTCCACTCAGAAAAAAAAAAAGAATCTTCTTTATAAACCTTCATAGTTAAAACAAAATTCCATGTTGGTCATGTCCAAAACAAATTTAGGCAAAGGATCCCCACCTGAGCTAAGTAGAACGAAGTGGGCTTCCCCATTTTAAATTAAGTCTGAACAACACTGAGATGAAAGTTAATCAAATCTTATCAACACTGTTCTTCAGGTGCTGACTGAATAACTACAAGGGATTGGTTCCTGAATTAGGAAATAGAAAGGTAAAGAATCCTAGTCCTAATTCAAAAATTGGTTGTTAATATATGAGAGAAGTCACAATTTCTCTCACTGTATTGTAGTATTATATCTTTTTATGGTACAATTCTTTTGTTTTTACTGTTGTTTGCTCATTTTCTCATCCTACTTTCCTGACTTTGGTCTAGGGACAGATTCTCCACATTTCTTCAGGGAAAGTCTGGACTGATCCCATTGCTGTTTTCTTGGGGATATTTAGTGTTGTTTTTTTAAGTATTTTGAGAGCTCAGGCACTAAATTGATAGGGATTTGCAAGGTTTCAAATATCTCCAAGCAGCATTCCCGGAGCTCAGGCACAGAACAGGGATTTGCAAGTTTTCAATGATCCACAAGTAGTCTGATCCAGAGTAAGTATGATCACTGATTTGTTGGACTAAATTTTGCAAGTTCCAAAACCTCGGTTTTGTCTGAACAACAGGTTCCTAGGTTGCTTCCTTTGGAGTTCCAAGGCACTACTTCAGGACTTAGCTTCTATGAGGGATCTGAAAAGATTTAAGTGACAGTTCAGTGTGTTAGAACTATAGGCTTACTTTTGGTCTATAATTCCTGCTCTGAATATCCCTCTATAAATATCAGACTGGCCTGGAGATTGGAACAGAGACCCCTGCTCTGTTCCTAGAATCAGAACCACAAAGCTTTTGCTTTCTTCTTACTTTGTTCTTTGCTAAGTACACAGACTAAAGCCTGTAACCACTCCTTTCCCCACAGAGTCATTCCTCTTCTCAATCAGCCTTAGATTTTTGACCTTGAATATACAGTAAGGGACAAAGCAGTGGCTTGGTTGATATCTGTTCTCACATTCTACATGAAGTCATGGTGCTATAGGATGCTCTGAGACCTCATCTCATCCTAATGTACAGCCTCAGTTCTCTTTCAGTCCCTAGGTCCTGAAATGTTCTTTAAGGTGTCCTCCTGGCCAAATCTTGATTCCATTATTTACAGACTTCTCTGTTTGTCCTTCTATGTCAATATGACCTGCAAAAATGATTCACTGAAACTACTTCTTGGATTTCTCAATCAGGATTTAGTTTGGTGCTTGTCCATATCTGATGGGGAAAGTTTGATGTGTGAGAGTAGGAGAAGCTCACTATTCTTCCTGGATTCCACTGCATTAAGTCTGTCTCCTAGACTTTTCTCACACTTTGGCAGCTACATGGGGGAAAGATTGAAGTGAGAAGTTATTTGGCAAGAAGAAGATGGGGTAAGAAGGGGGATCAGAGAAAAAGAGGAGTCTGGACCATGAGATATCGCCAGGAATGACAGATTCAAGTGAGAAACAGAATACGTTTCCCCAGGCAGCCAGACTGGATGTCTAAGAAGGAAAAGAGTAGATGACAAAAGGGGAGAAGTTTTTGAGGTGGGTGGGAGTTGTGCAAGTACCTTAATGAAGTGGAGAACTAAAGGCTTTGAAGATGAATTTTATCCCACCAAATAGCTGCCTTAGGCAAGATTTCAGGGACATAACTTCACTTAAAACAACAACAACAATAACAACAAGAAAATAAAAACTATTCATCTGTATCTATGGGCACATTTGGCCTAACAATTAAGATGAATAGAAGAACAATTCAATAAAAAATCAATCTCACCACTTAAATTATTCCAGCAAAATGTATTCCAGCAATATTCCAGCAAGAGAATTGACATTCTCTTTTTATTGTTTTTAGACAAGCTTTGATTTTGTTATTACAGGGGAAACCCCTTAAGAAAACCCCTTCCAATGTAGATAGCCCCTGCTAAGCTAAAGGTCTCATAGTTTTAACATGCCCAGAGTCACACAGCATATGGCTAAGATAAAATTTAAACCAATGTTCTCCTTACTATAAAGTCATCTTTTCTTATTCCCAATGTTTACTCTGCCCCCCTGGTTACACTAAAGAAGTGCTTGAGGATAAATTGCAACCCAAAGTTCAAAGAACAGATTCCAGTCACTGGGTAGCTTCATAGGAAGAAGGCATGGTTGAAAGATCAGAGTACCAATTTTGACCTTGATAGTGGTTTGCTATGCATTCTAGATGAATATTTTTCCCTTTATGAATCTCAATTTCCTTGTCACATTAAGGAAAGAATAAGATCATATCTGTGAAAGAACTTTAAAGTAAGAGAGTAACACACCAAAGTAAAATGTTATTTATTTGAAATGGGAATTATTTGCTGATTATTTTTTCTACTCCTGGATAATATTATTTTTGATCTAGATACATACTCTGGAATGGCTGCTTAATAAATGAACACATTAGAAGTCAATGATAGTTCTAATAGATTGTGCTGGGATTTTTTGTGTTTGAATGCCCAGATTGAAAAGTAAAAATATCATGAGCATACAGAATCTTTCCTCTGTATATATGCATATTTATTTTTTCTTCCAATCTAAACCCAACCATTCTGCTTCCTACTTTATTAGGCATTATCAGAGTTAATCAGATTTTGTGTCAATGGCATTCTAAATTTCACTTTTTAAAATGGAATTTCAAATGTTACTGCTTCCTGAAAATGGAAATTTGATATTCTAGTAGACGCTATTGGTTCCATTTGACAGTACTGCTACCCAAATCACTCAGTGCTTCATCATCACTTCCTGTCTAGCAATCAATTAGAGAGAGAAGAAAGATTTTGTTTAACAGAAAACATATATCCCACTGAAGTGCTTTTATCAGAACAACTAGGAGGAAGGAGAAAGGCACTTTCCTTAACTGGAAAACTAGCCCATATAGACTGAGTCTAGAATTAAGGTTAAGGAGATAGGGGGAAGGGTAAGATGTAAGTTATAGAATCACACTTAGAAATGAAAAGACCATAGTCAGTCCATGGCCAGTAATCCAGTCCAAGAACTTCATTTTACTAATGAGAAAACTGAGGTACATTGAAGTGCAATGAATTGCCCAGAATCATATAAGTGGTAAGCAATAGAATCAAGATGTGAATTTAAGTCTTCCAGCTAATAGTACAATATTCTTTCCATTGTGTTGCACTGCTGTTTTGCATTTTGGACAGGAGAGTAATGACCACTGATGAATTTGACCCTTAGCAAAATTGTGAAATGATACTTTATTTCATGGTCTTCCACTTATTCATGCATTAACATGGAGTCTATTCTACCCATTCACCTCCAAATGCCCAGTAGTCTAATTTACTTTCCCTTCATTCCTATTAAAATTTGTTCTTGCTTAGCTACTGCCTGGGAAAAGATTTGATAAAATAATTCACATTAATGTATAAATGATAGATGATCTTTAACACATTTACCTTTCCCAAGAGTGTCTGTATTTAAATTCAAGACATAGTCTTAATTCAAATGAATGAAACTTTAATGGTAGAATTTTAGATAGCAATGGTAGATAAGTAAGGAAGATTTTAAGAAAGTAGAAGATCTTCCCATTTCTCTTTAAACTTACCATATTGGGAAATCCTCTTATTGCAGGGTCCATAAAAGGACCTAACTATGGCATATGATGCCTATAAGTCATAGATATTGGCCTGAAGGTAGTGGAGTCTAGTGGGAAAAGAAATGTGTTATTGTGAGAGCTTGAGTCATAGCTCTAACACTTAAATGTTATATTCAATTAATCTAAAATGGTTGAGTATATGAATTTAATTGAATATTTTTGTACAGTATGATATGACTCTACAAAGTCTTCCCGCAATGCTCAATCATAGAATGGAGGTATCTTATCATTTTGAAAGTTTTTTTTTTTAATTTAAGCCATTCTCCAATTGATAAATGATCAAAGGATATGAATAGACAATTTTCTGATGAAGAAATTGAAACCACTTCTAGCCATATGAAAAGTTACTCTAAATCACTATTCATCAGAGAAATGCAAATTAAAACAATTCTGAGATACCACTACATACATCTCAGATTGGCTAAGATGACAGGAAAAGAAAATGACCAGTGTTGGAGGGGATGTGGGAAAACTGGGACACTAATATTTTGTTGGTAGAGTAAACTGATTCATCTATTCTGGAGAGCAATTTGGACTATGTTCAAAGGGCTATCAAATTGTTCATACCCTTTGACCCAGCAGTGTTTCTACTGGGCCTATATCCCAAAGAGATCTTAAAGGAGGGAAAGGAGGGAAATGTTTGTGATTGGCCTTTTTGTACTGACTAGAAACTGGAAACAGTGGATGCCCATCAGTTGGAGAATGGCTGAATAAACTATGGTATATGAATGTTATGGAATATTATTGTTCTGTAAGAAATGACCAGCAGGATGATTTCAGAGAGGCCTGGAGAGACTTGAATGAACTGATGCTGCATGAAATGAGCACAACTAGGAGATCATTGTACACAGCAACAATAAGACTATATGATGATCAATTCTGATGGACATGACTCTCTTCAACAATGAGATGATTGAGGCCAGTTCCAATGATCTTGTGATGAAGAGAGCCATCTACACCCAGAGAGAGAGCTGTGGGAACTGAGTGTGGATCACAGGATAGCATTTTCACTCTTTTTGTTGTTTACTTGCATTTTGTTTCCTTTCTCATTTTTTTTCCTTTTTGACAAGATTTTTCTTGTGCAGCAAGATAATTGTATAAATATGCATACATATATTAGATTTAACATATATTTTAACATATTTGACATATATTGGATTACTTGCCATCTAGGGGAGGAGATGAAGGGAAAGGGAAAAAATTGGAATACAAGGTATCACAAGAGTCAATGTTGAAAAATTATCCATGTATAAGTTTTGAAAATCAAAAGTTTTAATTTAAAAAGTGAAAAAAGAAAGTTTCTTTTTAATAATATTTCATTTCCCCCCCACTTATATGTCAAAACTATTTTTAACATTCATTTTTACAAGATTTTGAGTTCCAATTTTTTTTACCCTTTCTCCTTACCTCCCATCCCCTCTTCCTAAAATGATAGACAATCTGCTATAGATTATATGTGTGCTATCAGATATTAGCCACGGTTGTGAAAGGAAAAAAAACATATCAAAAGGGAAAAAAAACATAAAAAACAAAGTGGAAAAAATGCTTCGATCTGCATTGAGTTCATCAGTTCTTTATCTTAGTGTCTATAGAATTTTCCTTCATGAGTCCTTTGCACTTGTTTTGGATCATTGTGTGGCTGAAAAGAACTGAGTTATCCATAGTTGATCATCAACACATGCTGATAATGTGTATTGTGGTTTCCTGGAAATCTAATCATTTTACTTTGCATCAGTTCATGCAAGTCTTCTGAGGTTTTTCTGAAATCTGCCTATTCATTATTTCTTATTGCACAATAATATTCCATTGCATTCATATATCGCAACTTGTTCAGCCATTCCCCAAATGATAGGCATCCCCTCAGTTTCCAATATTTTGCCACTAGAAGGACTATGATAAATATTTTTGCACATGTAGGTCCTTTCTCCATTTTTATGATTGCTTTAGAATATAGACCTAGTAAGTGGGTATTGCTGAATCAAAGGGTATAGACAGATTGGTTGCCCTTTGGGCATATTTCCAAATTGCTCTCCAGGGTGATTGAATCAGTTCACAACTTCACCAACAATGCAGTAATGTCCTAAATTTCCAACATTCTCGCCAACCTTTATTATTTTCATTTTTTTTGTCATATTAGCCAATCTGATAGGAATGAGGTCAAAGAGTCTAAATTTGCTTTTCTCTGATCAAAAGTTATTTGGAGAAATTTTCCATATGTCTACAAATAACTTTGATTTCTTCATTTGAAAACTGCTTGTTCATATCCTTTGACTATCAATTTGGGAATGGCTTGAATTCTTATAAATTTGATTTAGTTTTCTATATATTTGAAAAACCAAACCTTTGTGTAAAGATTATTTCCTAGCTTTCAGCTTTACTTCTAATCTTGGTTATATGGATTTTCTTTGTACATCTCCTTTCTTTTGCACCTAATATACTCTCCTTTTTCATCACTTAATTATTTTTTATTTCATTCTTTCAAATTCATTTTATACCATACCCTCTGGTTATACATATTCCCTCTAGCTGTATTATGTAACTGATACAGTTTTTAAGAACTGCAAGTATCATTTTCCCATGTAAGAATGAAAACTATTTAGATCTATTGAATTTAGTGTCACTATTTAATGCTTTTTTTAGGTCTTGATATTGGAGATAAAATTTTTGGTTTAATCCCAATCAATTTATGAAAGCTTTAAATCCTTCTAATTTTTTGAATGATCATTCCTGCCCTTCTAAACTTATGCTTAATTTCACCAGTTAAGTAATTCTTGTTTGTAGTCCTAGCTTCTTTGCCATCTGGAGTGTCATTTGATCTTTTACATCTTATAAGACCCTGATTGTGGCTCTTTGATTTTTGAATTGTTTCTTTCTGGCCACTTCTAGTATTTTTTTCCTTGACCTGATAGTTCTATAATTTGACTATATTGTTGCTTTGAATTTTGTTTTGTGGATCTCTTTCTGAGGTAATCAGTGGATTCTCTTATGTCTTATTTTGCCCTTTAGTTCCAGGATAACAGAGCAGTTTTCCTTGATAATTTTTTGAAAGTTGATCTTCAGATCCTTTGATTATGGCTTTCAGGAAGTCCAATGATTCAGATGTGGTCTCTCTTGGATCTTTTTTTTTTTTCCAGGTCAGTTGTTTTTTCTCATAAGATCTTACATTTTCTCACATTTTTTTCATTGTTTTGAGTTTATTAGATTGATTCTTTTACATTGCTCTCAATTCTTTTCCCAATTTTTCAAGCTGTTGGCTCTTTTTTTCCAGTTCTTTTATATCATTTTAATTTCCTTTCCTAGTTTTTCAAGCTTTTGATTCTTTTTTCATAATTTTCTTACATCATTTTACCCACCCCACCCCCACCCACAAAATTTTTCTTCAGCTTCTCTTATACGATTTTTAAGCTCTTTTTTGAGTTCTTCCATGAGTTCTTTCTGGGCTTGAGACCACTTCCCTATTTTTTAGGGGGGGGGATTTTGTCCATAGGTTTTTTGACTGTCTTGTCCTCTTCTAAGTTTATGTCTTGACCTTCGCTGTCACTATAATTTTCCACAGTCAAATTCCTTTGCTGTTTTTAGGCTCTTTTTATTTTTTCTTTGGTATGTTTCTTTTCATTTAAATTTGTTCTCTGCTTCTTACGTGAAAGCGGCACTGTCTCAGGCTTCTTGTGCCAGAAACTGTTTACCTGATGATGTGCTGATGTTTTCCTGAGGTCCATAGGCTCTCCTCTTATTTGGTGCTGCATTTAGGGGATGGTTGGGGTGGGAAAGTTGTCTGATGTTGCTGAAAATCATAGAGTCTGGCAGGTTACCTGGTGCCGAAAGGAGTCCTAGTGCTGGTGTTTGGGTTGTGCTGGGGTTGATTAGGTGTTTCTGCATTTCCCCAGGGATACACCAAAATATATGGAACTCTGGCCACTGAAGGTTCCCTTTTTGCCAGGAGCTGTGGTGAAGCATGAAGAGTTGCAGTCTGTCTAGTTCCCTGGCTATGTTGGGGCATGTGGCAGTTTCTATTGTTAGTGTTTTTGCCTGTTCCACTGCACTAGTGCTCAGGATCTCCCACTAGTTTGCTGAGGTGTGTCTTGCTGCTGGTTTGGTAGGATATTTCCTTTCCTGGACTGAGCTCTCTTTTTACCTAAGTGAGACAGAACTTTTCTGCCAGTCATCCAATTTTCTTGGGCTCAAAGATTGTGTCACTCTATTTTTTTGCTGCTTCTGCTGTTCGAAGATTTGTTTTTGGATGATAGTTTATGGTTGTTTAAAATTGAATATGGGAATTACCACAATTTACCTCTTATTACCCCATCATAGCTCCTGGAAGTCTAATTGATATTGAAAGTTTCTGAAGACTGAATTGCATTTAAACTATTTAACTGGGTTTTGGAAACAGGAAGGAATAAAAACATGTCACTGAGCATGGACAACAAGAACTCAAGTAGGAAAGCTGAGTACTAAAATTCACCTTCATAAGTTTATGCTTTGGGTTGTGTTGGTAAATGCTTAAAAGCTGTGTCTTAGGAATGCATTGTATAGGAGTGAGGAGACATGTACATAATACATATTTTAAAAAGTAAATTTTTTATAATATGTTTTCCATCACTTTCTTAATTCTAAGCAATAAAACAATAAACCAAACACTGATTTTTTTTGGTTTTCATCCTTTACAAGGTATAATTGCTCACATTAAGCATTTAACAATAGGCTCTGAAGATAAATGTTTTGAGTTGATTTGAACTGGCTTGTATAGACCTTGCCTATCATAAATTCTCTCTGGACCTCTGTTCCCTCCTCTTCAAATGAGGAGTTTTTATTGTTGTTATGATTGTGGCTGTGGTTTTATTGTTGTTTTATGTTTAATTCTATGTCTGCAAAGAATTTTGCATTGTTTCTTAGACATAATATGCTAGCAATAGTGAGGATTGGTTTATCTAATTAAACCATTAGCATTTCTTATAAGAAGGAAAGGACCCAAAAGAATGGGATGATGAGACAATAGAACATAATAAAAAGATCATTGAATTGGAAGTCAGGAAATCTGAGTGCTAATCACAGTCTCACCACTAACTAGCTATGTGACTAAGGACCTTATCTCAGCTTCATTTTCTTCATCAATAACATGGAGAAAGGAAAGGTTAGGTTAAATGATCTTTAAAAATCCTTCCAGATCTGAAATTCTATGTTTCCCTTTTTCAGTTGCTATATGCAGTATGATCTAGTAAAAAGAAGGCTGCATTCCAAAGAATCTGGGCTCAAATCGCACCTCAGACACTGATTAGCTGTGTGATCTTGAGCAAATCACAGTCTTTCTCAGTCTAGTTTCCTTATCTGTAAAATGAGGCTCTACTACCTCTAAGAGTTGTTTTGAGTATCAAATGATATGTATTAAGTAGTTTGCAAAATTTAATGTGTAAAGGTCAACTATTATTACTGAATCCAATACTTTTTTTTCTTTCTTTCTTTTATTTTTACCAGCTGACATGGAAAAATCTGTCCATTTAATGTTTTTTTCTGTTTTTGTAGCACAAGGATTTGGGTTTTGAGGAGAAAGAAGAGAAAAATGACTTCAGGGATTGAATAAAGCCCAGCTTCAAGTATCTATACCAAGCTATAGATAACTGGTAAACAGCTGCACCCAATAGGTCAGTCCTTAGGGGAGCAAGTAGGGATGGATTTATATTTTCATATCTAACAGAGAGTATAAGAGACTAAATCTTTGGATAGTGATGAAAGATGGCAATCAAGAGACAGATTTTGTGTATTTAGAGTGGAACAAATTGTCAGTACTACATTGTTGTTATTGTGACATAAGATAAGCCATGACTGTCAGCAATATTTTGAAATACAGTAATATTTATAAGTCTAGGCCTAGAGAAACATTCTAGCTAAATACACACATAAATGAATAGACAAATTTTTTAGTGCTAGATTTAGAGTAAGAAGACCTATGTTTAAATCTTATCTCTGCTATTCATATTACCTATATCACCTTGGGTTAACATTTTCCTGTATTGGTCCTAGATATCATTGTCTGTTAAATGAAGGGTCTGATCAAAATGACTTTTACTGCTTAAGTTGAAGTCCATGAACTTTTTAAAAATAGTCTGATAAATTTCATTATTATTTATTTTCTTTATAATCCTTTGTATTTGATTTTATGCTTTGAATAACATTATTCTAAAACAGGTCTATTGGCTTTAATAAAAGAGTCCGTAAAAAAGTTAAGAATCCCTGTTTTAAAGTCTCTTTCAATTCTGAGTCTATGAATGTCTTTATGTTCTGCCCGTATATTATTACTTAAAACTAAATTTTAAAGCAATAATCTTTGCTTAGCTATAGAAAAAAAAGTGTCATTCTTCTCTACTTTCTTCAAATTTCTGGGAGACAATGGATATGGAACATTTTCTATACTGATGGACCTCATTGATATATTGATTAGTTTTTCTGGGGTTTTTTCCCTTTTTTCTTCCCTTTTCGATCCTTTGTTAGAAAATTTATGTAAAAGTTAAGAAAATTTTAGGGGGCAGAGACAAGATGGCGGAGTAAAAAGGTGACTTTCTGCCTCTCCTCCGATCTTCTCTCAAATCAACAATAAAATAAACCTCTGAACTGATCTTCAAGTCAACGAACTCAGAAATATTTAGGCACGGCTCTCTGGATAACTTCATATCAGGTTAGTCGGACTCGGACAGAGAGATAAATAGACGACAACTGTGCAGGCCGGAAGTGAGGGTGGGACTCAGCTCAGCTCATCATGGAAGAAATTCCAAACTCTAAACTCCAAATTCCAAACATGTGGAGTTTATCTGAGGCACTCAGGACACTCTGCCCTGATTGGGGGCAGGTGTTCTGGCAGATTTGCCTTGTTTAAGGAGTGATTCGGACTTAGTCCTAGCCCCCACTGGCCCAGCACCTTAAGTCAACTAGCCGAAGTGCCCCAGGGCAAAGCTTTTTGCAGCTGCCGTTTTTTTTTTCCCTACCTTAAAGAGATATCCACGCTGTCTAAAAAAAATATGATGAAGAAGCAAAAGAGAGCTCTCACCATAGACAGCTTTTATCAAGGCAAAGAAACGATCCCAGAGCCAGAGGTTCCTTTAGAAAAAAATCCAGAGAACATCAGCCAGGACCATCACTGGTCCCCTTTTCAAAAGGCCTTTCTGGAAGATTGCATAAAGAACCTCAAAAGAGAGCTGGAGGATAAATGGGAAAATAAACTGAAATCAGTGCAAGAAGGATACAGTATCTTGCAAGAAGGATATGATGCCCTGCAAAAGAGATATGAAAAAGACACCAATTTATTAAAAAATAAAATTAGTGAAGTGGAAAAAGAGTGCAATGAACAAGTTGGCCAGTTACAAAAGGAGCTTTAAAAGGTAACTGAAGAAAACAACACTTTAAAAATAAGAATTGAACAAATGCAAGTGAATGACTCACTAAGACTTGAAGAATCAGTGAAACAAAAACAAAAAAATGAAAAATTAGAAGAAAAAATTAGAAGAGATATGAAATATATCCTAGGAAAAACAAGTGACTTGGAAAATAGATCTAGGAGAGACAGTCTAAGGATTATTGGACTTCCTGAAAGCCATGATGAAAAAAAGAATCTAAACAATATCTTCCAGGAAATCCTGAAAGAAAACTGCCCTGAGATTGTAGAATCAAAGAGCAAAATCACCATTGAAAGAATTCACCGATCACCTCCTGAAAGAGACCCCAAAATTAAGACCCCAAGGAATATCGTGGCTAAATTTCAGGACTATAGCACCAAGGACAGATTCTGTTAGCAGCTAGAAAGAAACAATTCAAATACTGAGGATCAATAATTAGAATCACACAGGATCTGTCAGCTTCCACATTGAAGGATCGAAGGGCTTGGAACAAGATATTCTGAAGGGCAAAGGAACTTGGATTACAGCCAAGAATAACCTATCCAGCTAGAATGAGCATTATCCTCCAGGGAAGAAGATGGTCATTCAATGATATAGGTGAATTTCACCTATTTCTAATGAAAAGACTGTATCTGAACCAAAAATTCGACACCCAAACACAGAACTCAAGAGATGCATAAAAAGGTAAAAAGGAAAGGACTCTTGAGAACTTTATTTTTACTAGGGGGATACTCAAAGTTTGGGGGTATAATTAACTAGATATTACTTTGATAATATGAAAAAGAGAACTAGAGGGGAAAAGGTTGTCATACTGGGGAAAAGAGGGAAAAAGTGGTAAAATAAGATCTAAAGAAAAAAGGAGGGAGCCAAGATGGCGAACTGTGAACAGCATTCTCTGTGAACTCCCTCCGACATTCCCCCAACCCAGACAAAGTAAAGTTTAAAACTGGTTTCCGAGTGAGGTCCTCGCCAAGCATTTGGACTACAACGCACTTCTATAAAAGATCTACCTTGAAAGAACTCCGGAGAAGGTTAGCCTCAGGGGAAATCGGCGGCTGGTCGCGATCGACTCCAGCCGGGGCGGAAGTCAGGGCTGCTATAGAGGGGCGGATTTTGGGCACCCAGGAAGCCCCTGGGAGACGCCTGGGCCACTTTGCTCTGCTTGCGGGCAGGTGCTTTGACAGATCTACCTTTGGTAAAGGGTGGATCTAGAGAAACTGAAAACGTGGTCTAGCCCCACCAGCCTCAGACCGGAAGTCAACTCGGCAAACTGCCCCAGGGCAAATATAAATTGTTGCAGTTTTCTCGGCTTTTGACCAATATCCCAACTTTAAATCATGAGCAAGAAGCAGAAGAGAGCTCTCACCATAGAAAGCTTTTACGGAGAAAAAATAGAACAGTCCCCAGATCCTGACATTATGAAAACAATCCCAGATGAAGCCACAAAGGCAGACTTAAGTTGGTCTCCCTTTCAGAAGGCTTACCTGGATGATTGCATTAAGAATCTCAAAAGAGAGCTAGAAGAAGAATGGGGAAATAAATTGAGATCAGGGCAACAGAAATATCAAAAACTGGAAAATAGGACTGGTGAATTGGAAAAAGAAAACAGTTCACTGAAAAACAAAATTGGTGAATTGGAAAAAATCACCAAATCACTGGAAAATAAAAATGGTGAACTGAAAAACAAAATTGGTGAATTGGAAAAAGACAACAATTCACTGAAAAACAAAATTGGTGAATTGGAAAAAGACAACAATTCACTGAAAAATAAAACTGGCAAAATGGAAAAAGAATGCATTGAATCCAGAAATTCAATTGGCCAGCTACAAAAGGAGCTAAAAAAGATAACTGAAGGAAATAATACTCTAAAAAATAAATTGAACAAATAGAAGTAAATGACTCAATAAGACTTCAAGAATCAGTTAAACAAAAACAAAAAAATGAAAAAAATAGAAGAAAATATGAAATATCTCCTAGGAAAAACAACTGACTTGGAAAACAGATCCAGGAGAGACAATTTAAGGATTATCGGACTCCCTGAAAGCCACGATGAAAAAAAGAACCTGGATGCTATCTTCCAGGAAATCATGAAAGAGAATTGCCCTGATGTTTTAGAATCAGAAGGCAAAATTGGCATTGAAAGAATTCACCGATCACCTCCAGAAAGAGACCCCAAAATTAAAACCCCAAGGAATATCGTGGCCAAATTTCAGGACTATCGCACCAAGGAAAAGATATTGCAAGTAGCTAGAAAGAAACAGTTCAAATACCGAGGAACTGTCATTAGAATTACACAGGATCTGTCAGCTTCCACATTGAAGGATCGAAGGGCCTGGAACCAGATATTCCGAAAGGCAAAAGAACTTGGATTACAGCCAAGAATAAGTTATCCAGCTAGAATGAGCATCATCTTCCAGGGAAGAAGATGGTCATTCAATGATACAGGAGAATTTCACCTATTTCTAATGAAAAGACCCGATCTGAACAAAAAATTTGACCTCCAAATAGAGAACTCAAGAGAAACATAAAAAGGTAAAAAGGAAAACTCTGGAGAACTATATTCCTACTATAGGTATCCTTTAAAGAATGGCAGTATAATTTGATTTTTCTTTGATAATAATGGAAAAGAAATTAGAGGTGGAAGGGATACCATACTGAAAAAGAAAAAGGGGGGAGGGGGGAAAAGGAGGCAAAATAAAGTAAAAATATAGGAGGTAAAATAAGGCAAAATCTCATAAAGAGACATAGAAGATCTAATATAATTGAGGGGAAGAAGGGAGGGCGATGAGTATTGATTGTGTAAACCTTAATCTCATTAGATTGGACTCTAAGAGAGTATATCAGACACATTTGGCTTCAAAGAAAGCACTGACCCTCCTTGTGGGAAGGTAGGAGGGAGGGAAGAAAAGGAAAGGGATAAACTAATAGAAGGATTAGGGGAAAGGTATAAAGGGGAGGGAGGGACTCTAAAGGGAGGAGGATTATTGGTGGGAGGTGGTCTTCAAGAGCAAAGTACTGGGGAGGGGGGAAGGGAGAGAGGGGAAAGGGAAGAGAAAATCATAACTCTGGGTAAATAAGATGGCAGGGAATACAGATATAGTTATTTTAACTGTGAATGTGAACGGGATGAACTCTCCCATAAAACGGAAGCGTGTAGCAGACTGGATTAAAAGCCAGAATCCTACAATATGTTGTTTACAAGAAACACATCTAAAACATAGAGATACATACAGAGTGAA
>JAJPUD010007163.1:57668-78538 GCA_023553655.1 Myrmecobius fasciatus | reverse complement strand
GCTCTGAGATACCACTACACACCTGTCAGATTGGCTAAAATGACAGGAAAAGATAACGATGAATGTTGGAGGGGATGTGGGAGGGGTGGGACACTAATACATTGTTGGTGGAACTGTGAACGGATCCAACCATTCTGGAGAGCAATTTGGAGCTATGCTCAAAAAGTTGTCAAACTGTGCATACCCTTTGACCCAGCAGTGTTTCTACTGGGCCTATATCCCAAAGAGATCTTAGAAGAGGGAAAGGGACCCACCTGTGCAAGAATGTTTGTGGCAGCCCTTTTTGTAGTGGCTAAAAACTGGAAACTGAATGGAGAGTGGCTCAATAAATTATGGTATATGAATGTTATGGAATATTATTGCTCTGTAAGAAACGACCAGCAGGACAATTTCAGAGAGGCCTGGAGGGACTTGCATGAACTGATGCTGAGTGAAACGAGTAGAACCAAGAGATCATCATGCACAGCAGCAACAGTATTACATGATGATCAATTCTGATGGACATGGCTCTTTGCAACAAAGAATTGTCTCAAACCAGTTCCAATTGTTCACTGAAGAAAACCATATACACCCAGAGAGAGGGAAATGAAATATGGACCACAACGTAACATTTTCATGATCTCTATTGACATTTGCTTGCATTGTGTTGCCTTTCTCTGATTCTTTTTTTTTCTTGTAGATAGGATTTTTCTTGCATAACTTCTCAAGCATTTCAACATTATTAACATGTAGTGGACTTCCTGCCATCTAGGGGAGGGGAGGGGACTGGGGGTAAAATTTGTAATGGAAAGCTTTGTAAAGATCAAGGTTGGGGAACTACCCATACATATGTTATACAAATAAAAAGCTTAAAATTAAAAAAAAGAAAATTTTAGAAAAATTCAGGAGATATATATATATATATATAGGAAGAAAGTTCAACACAAGTCGATCTTTTTTTTTCCTAGAATATGAACCCAATTCACAGGACAAAATATTCAATGACAATTGTAATCTAGTGTTTGATAAACCCAAAGACCCCAGTTTTTGGGATAAAAACTCACTATTTGACAAAAACTGCTGGGATAATTGGAAACTAGTCTGGAAGAAATTAGGCATTGACCCACACCTAACACCATATACCAAGATAAGGTCAAAATGGATTCATGATCTAGGCATAAAGAATGATATTATAAACAAATTAGAACAATGTAGGATGGTTTACCTCTCAGACCTGTGGAGGGAGAAGGAATTTGTGACCAAAGAAGAACTAGAGGTCATCATTAATCACAAAATAGATAAGTTTGACTATATCAAGTTAAAAAGTTTTTGTACAAACAAAATGAATGCAGACAAGATTAGAAGGGTAGCAGTAAACTGGGAAAATATTTTTGCATCCAAAAGTTCTGATAAAGGCCTCATTTCTAAAATATATAGAGAATTGACTAAAATATATAAGAATTCAAGCCATTCTCCAATTGAGAAATGGTCAAAAGATATGAACAGACAATTTTCAGACGATGAAATTGAAACTATTTCCGGTCACATGAAAAGGTGCTCCAATTCACTCTTGATCAGAGAAATGCAAATTAAGACAACTCTGAGATACCACTACACACCTATCAGATTGGCTAAAATGACAGGAAATGATAATGATAACTGTTGGAGCGGATGTGGGAAAACTGGGACACTGATACATAGTTGGTGGAACTGTGAATGGATCCAACCATTCTGGAGAGCAATTTGGAGCTATGCTCAAAAAGTTATCAAACAGTGCATACCCTTTGACCCAGCAGTGTTTCTACTGGGCCTATATCCCAAAGAGATTTTAAAGGAGGGAAAGGGAGCCACATGTGTAAAAATGTTTGTGGCAGCCCTTTTTGTAGTGGCAAGAACCTGGAAATTGAAAAATGCCCATCAATTGGAGAATGGCTGAATAAATTATGGTATATGAATGTTATGGAATATTATTGCTCTGTAAGAAACGACCAGCAGGATGATTTCAGAGAGGCCTGGAGGGACTTGCATGAACTGATGCTGAGTGAAACGAGCAGAACCAAGAGATCATCATGCACAGCAACAAGACTATACGATGATCAATTTTGATGGACATGGTTCCCTTCAACAATGATGTGATTCAAACCAGTTGTTCTGTGATGAAGATAGTCATATACATCCAGAGAGAGGCCTGTGGGAACTGAGAGTGAACCACAACACAGCATTTTACCGCTTTCTGTGAATATTTCCATGCATTTTGTTTTCCTTCTTAGGTTGTTTTTTTCTTCTTCTCTTTCTAGATCTGATGTTTCTTGTGCAGTAAGATAACTGTATAGATATGTATACATGTATTGTATATGTCATATAATTTATCCTATCTAGCATGTATTAGATTACCTGTCATCTAGGGGTGGGGAGTGGGGGGAAGGAAAGGAAAAGCTTGGGAAAAAAAAGTTTTTTTGCAAAGGTCAATGTTGAAAGGTCACTCATATGTTTTGTAAATAAAAAGCTTTATTAAAAAAACTGATAGGGACCATCAAAAAAAAAAAGAATATCAACCCAAGGCTGTTCATAGCTGCCTCAAACTATAAGCATAAATAGCCAGGTGCTTTCTGCAACTTTGCTTCTGTTCCTGGGCCACATCCTTGGGCTAAATTAAACAGTGGAGGAAAATTGCATTTTTCTTCCATCTCTGAAATGATTTCTTTGAGCCCCTCTTCTCAGCCTGTAAAATAACTAGGATTCATTGCTTATTTCCATCTACAGTGCAATTGGGGTTACCTGTAATGCAAGGTTATTTCTAATAAGAGATAAACTGAAATCCCATTTAGCCAGAAGGACAGTTAGAATTCCCTCAGGTGTCTAAAGAGATTACAAAGTCACTAGAGGTTCATTCATCCCTGGGGGTCTCTGGAATCAAAACTTATTTGGCCTCTGAGTTATGTATGTGAGTGGTTCTGAGGTGCTTCTAGGGCTATCCAGTATTCAACCAGTTTTGTCAAGTAGGTGCAAGATATCATTTATATGGATTTGCAGAAAGATGGAGATTGTTTATATGCTATCAGGGCCTTGCATTAATACCGCAAACTTACCTGTACCATTGATTCCAAAGGACCAAGAGAAGCAAATTGTTTAATTTGAACTAATATTACAAAGGGAAATGTCAAACTAAGATTGTTTAATTCAATTCAGTAGACAAGAGTGAAAAGCTTGCTTTTTTGCTCAGTGCTGGACTAGACATTGAAGAGATATTTGGGAGAAGAAAAACTGAATAGCTTAGAGATAAAAATTCTGGATAGTGAAATAGATTATCTAGATCACATTGCATTGCTAAAAATAAATATCACAGTGGCTATTATCTCTGTTTCTATTTGTTCCTTGTGGTTCAATGGCATAGAAGGGGTGTAACACTGAACTTGGAGTCAGAAGTTTTAATTTCAAATCATGGACCACTTATGTGAGTAACATTGGGAAAGTTATTTAACATCTTTGAGCTTCAGTTTCTTCTATAAAATTGGGGGAGAGGGAGAGAATTAGATTGTTGTCCAAGTCTTTTCCAACTCTACTTCCATGATTCTATGATGTTTCAGAGTTTCAGTTTTTTCATCTATAAAATGAGGATATGACTTCTAAGATCTCACCCACCTTTAGACCTGTAACTCTGCCCTTGCCAGAAAGGTCTTTTTCTATGAATTTTAGATGTTTCAATAATTAACTCGAGTCATATAATTCATGTATTAATCCAGTGCCACATTCCCTTCTCAGTGTGTCTCCTGACAGAGTGAATTTTCTATTGCTTGACTACAAAATAGTCACTAGCTGTGGCAATAACATAGAAAGAATGGAATCTTTTCTTAATGAAATTGACTTTCATTTTACCAATAATAATCCATTCTCAGTGGCATTTATTGCATCTGCTTTATCATACTCAATTTCTGCAACTTCACTTGTAACTTCATTTATGATAGTTCCTTATACCTTAAATAGAAAAAAAAATGTTGCTATCACACTTTCAATTATGGTGGCACTGAGTTCAGCCCAAGTATTCTTTCCAATGTGTTATCTAACACAATATGGTGATTGTTCCCAGGATTCATTTTGTCAGCTTTACATTTGAAGATGGATCATAAAAATAGTGGCTCATTCTAGCAAAGATGGACAGATGACTTTCCAATTTAACTTGGAATCAGGAAAACAACCTGGGGTAAAGTCCTAGCTCTTACATTTATTATTATTTTGATTTAATCTTGGACAGGGCAACTAGTGATATAGTGGATATAGTGACTGGCCTAGAGTTCAGAAGATTTATCTTCCTGCATTCAAATTAAGCCTCAGTTACTATATATATCTTAACCCTTTTTGCCCCAGTTTCTCAACTTGTAAAGTGAGTGTGAGAAGGAAATGGCAAACCATTCCCTTAATTTTGGCAAGAAAATTCCAACTGGGATCATGAAGACTTAAACATGACTGAAAAATCGCTCAAAAGTCTTACATAATTTGCTTCAATTCTCAGAATGTCAGTTTCCTTATCTGTAAATGAGATAATAATACTCATTCTACCTCCTTCATAGAGTTGTTGTGAGGGAAGTGCTTTGCAAATATCATATCACTATAGACATGTGAGGCCTTGTGATTATAATCACCTAGATAAATCAGTCTTCAAATTCTACCCTGGTAGTTGGTGTTTAGATATCTGCTTATCTATATAGTTTAAAATCACAATAAAATAACAGTTATTATATAGTAAATTTGAACTATGTAGATAAGCATCCTTCCTTTGTTTGATTTTTTTTTATTGCTGTTAAACTCAGTCCTGTAATAATAATGTAAGATGGCTAGTGATCATAGGAATCTGATTTGTTTGAAGAGTTCTCACAATCGAAGTGATGTACAATTTCTCTCCTTGGGAACTGGATTGGATATCTTATTAGAAACATTGGAGTTAAATGTGCTCACCAACAGCTTCTAAAAAAAATTCAAAAACTAGAGATCCTGAAAATTTCCAGCTAAATAGACAACAGCTAGGGCACTGAGATATACATATATATACATATATACATATATATATATATATATATTATATATATTCAGAAGCACACAACCATAGCACCCATAATCTGGGTGAGACCCAAAATCACAGGCAATATAAGGCCAGGAGAAAATAGACCAAAAGTTAATTGGAAATTAAATAATCTAATTTTAAAGAATGAATGGGTGAAAGAGCAAATCATAGACATAATCAAAAATTTCATGCAGTAGAATGACAATAATGAGACAATATACCTAAATTTGTGGAATATGACTAAAGCGGTTATAAAGGGTAATTTTATATCTCTAGATGCTTACTTGCATAAAATAGAGAAAGAGAAAATCAATGAATTGGGCTTACTATTTAAAAAAAAACTAGAAAAAGAACAAATTGAAAACCCTCAATTAAATACCAAATTGGAAATTCTGAAAATAAAAGGGGAGATTAATAAAATTAAAAATAAGAAAACTATTGAATTAATAAATAAAACTAAAAGTTGGTTTTATGAAAAAAAACAACAAAATAGGTAAGGCTCTAGTTAATTTAATTAGAAAAAGGAAAGAGGAAAGTCAAATTGTTAATCTCAAAAATGTTAAGGGAGAACTTTCCTCCAATGAAGAGGAAATTAGAGGAATAATTAGGAGTTCCTTTTCCCAACTTTATGCCAATAAATTTGATAATCCAAATGAAATGGAGGAATATCTACAAAAATACAGATTGCCCAAGGTTAATAGAAGAGGAAATAAATTATTTAAATAGCCCCATTTTAGAAAAAGAAATAGAACAAGCTATTAATCAACTCCCTAAGAAAAAATCTCCAGGGATAGATGGATTTACATGTGAATTCTACCAAACATTAAAAAACAATTAATTCCAATACTATATAAACTATTTGAAAGAATAGGGAAAGAAAGTATGCTACCAAATTCCTTCTATGATATAGATATGGTGCTGATAGCTAAACCAGGTAGAGTGAAAACAAAGAAGGAAAACTATAGACCAACTTCCCTAATGAATATTGATGCAAAAATTTTAAATAAGATATTAGCAATGAGATTACAGAAAGTCATCCCCAGGATAATATATTATGACCAAGTGGGATTTATACAAGGATTTCAGGGCTGGTTCAATATTAGGAAAACTATCAGCATAATCAAATATATTAATGGCCACACTAACAAAAATCATATAATTATCTCAATAGAAGCAGAAAAAGCCTTTGATAAAATCCAACACCCATTCCTATTAAAAACACTAGAGAGTATAGGAATAAATGGGCTTTTCCTTAAAATGATTAATAGCATCTACTTAAAGCCATCAGCAAGCATCATATGTAATGGAGTCAAACTAGAACAATAAGATCAGGAGTGAAACAAAGCTGCCCACTGTCACCACCATTATTTAATATTGTCTTAGAAATGTTAGCTTTGGCAGTAAGAGAAGACAAAAAGATGAAATGAATTAGAGTAGGTAATGAGGAAACCAAATTATCGCTCCTTGCAGATGATATGATGGTATACTTAGAGAACTCTAGAGACTTAACTAAAAAATTACTAGAAACAATTTACAACTTTAGCAAAGTTGCAGGATACAAAATAAATCCACATAAATCATTATTTATCATATAAAAATTACCAACAAAGTTCAGCAGCAAGAGATACAAAAAGAAATTCCATTCAAAATAACTGTTGATAGTTTGAAATATTTGGGAATCTATCTACCAAGGAAAAGTCAGGAACTATACAAACTTAACTACAAAACACTTTTGACACAAATAAAGTCAGACCTAGTCAATTGGAAAAAACATCAAGTGCTCATGGGTAGGCTGAGCGAATATAATAAAAATGACAATACTACACAAACTAAATTACTTATTTAGTGCCATACCAATCAAACTCCCAAGAAATTATTTTACAGATCTAGAAAAAATAGCAGCAAAGTTCATTTGGAAGAACAAAAGGTCAAGAATTTCAAGGGAATTAATGAAAAAAAATAAAAGTCTGATGAAGGTGGCCTTGCTGTACCAGATCTAAAACTATATTATAAAGCAGCAGTCATCAAAACCATTTGGTACTGGCTAAGAAATAGAGTAGTCGATCAGTGGTATAGGATAGGATCACAGGACAAACGAGGCAATAACTATAACAATTTAGTGTTCACTAAACCCAAAGATCCCATCTTTTGTGATAAGTACTCACTATTGGACAAAAACTGCTGGGAAAATTGGAAACTAGTGTGGAAAAACCTAGGGCTTGACTCACACCTAACACTACATACCAAGATAAGATCTAAATGGGTTCATGATTTAGATACAAAGAGTGATATTATAAGAAAATTCATGGAACATAGGGTAGTTTACCTCTCAGACCTGTGGAGATGGAATAAATTTAGGTCCAAAGAAGAACTGGAACTCTTAATTGAACACCAGACAGAAAATTTTGACTATATTAAGTTAAAAAGTTTTTATACATACAAAATTAATGCAGACAAGATTAGGAGGAAAGCAATAAATTGGGAAATCATCTTTACATTTAAGCTTTCTGATAAAGGTCTCATTTCTATGTATTAAAGGGATATAAAGATCAAAAAGTAAAGGAGCAACTTCAGGTAGACCCAATGAGCTAAAAAAAGAGAGTGATTCTTTCCAAGTCAAGACTATAGGATTAGATCCCATCTGTGTGAAAATCACTTTAGCAAATCCTGGATCATGAGTAATGATAATCATAAAATGTTAAAGTCAGGAAGGAGAGTTAAAGATGATCTAGTCCAATCTCTTCATCTTGCACAAGAAGAGAAAGAAAGTGACAACCCAAAAAACATATGTATCATTGCCCCAGGCTTTTTCACATTAAATCCAATAATCTTTCTATGCTGCCATGCTTCCATTCATGATAACAGTAAAATAGAGAGATATCAGCTCACACATATAATTATTAATCATTATATATATATGCATACTTAATTATTAATCATTTCATATACTTAATAAAGTCCTATAATTTCAAATAATCAATATATTAAGAATTAAAAATACAAAATACTTTCTTGTTGCACTATGTGGGGCGCTTTAATATTGGAAAGAGTGTTGAATTTGGGGTCAAAAAAATTGAGTTTGAATTCTCACTCTGCCATTTACTAGCTATGTGACCTGCAATGAATCATTCCAACTCTCTAGCCTGATTTGTAAATTGAAAATCTTATTGGAGGAAAGATTATACACAAGCACAAAATACATATACACAAATATCTGTTAGTCTGGAGGCTTAAAATAGCAAGCACTTTTCTGGGAGTTTTGAATCAACTATCATGCATTTGAAGTAGATGAAATTCCAGAATATAGTTTCTCTTAATTTCTAAAAGCTTGATTTCTGCTCCAGGACAAATTCAAACTAATAAGGTCTTATGTGGATTTATTTTAGTGTTTTGAGGACAACAATAATAACCTAGTCCTAAACTGTGATTAGTGAAATTTTATTTGAGGTAAAAACTCTTGGAACTATAATTTGATAATATTCCGAATTTTTATTTCAAGTATGATTGAATGAATTGTCATTGAGTCAGTAGTCAACCATTCAAAGAAAATGTCATGTGATGCTCAAAGACAGTGCAGTCTGTGATCAGCTACAGGGGGATGTCTGTGCCAGAGAAAGTTGAGGGAACAATATTGTGTAAGGCAATGTAGAATCTTTTTGATGCAGCTTCCCCACAGTGATATTTCCTTTTTGAACATGAAATTTTCCCAGCAGGTTAATTTTAAGCCTGGACATGATAATCTGTGAATAAATAATGTGGAATTTTTCTCTATAATTGATTATTACCTATTACTCTTATCTGGAATCAAACACAGGTAAAGGAGGCTTGGAGTTTTGTTTGTTTGTTTTTTCCCTATAATATTTATATTAGGTCAGTCTGTGCCCTACAGGAAAGTCTTGACATTGTTATAGCTGTGCTCTTCCATTTTCCTTTCACAGAAATTTCTATAATCAGCTCAGGTGACTAGTGGAAGTTTTCTCATTCCAATGCTAAGTTTATTCATCACTGGGCTAATATGGAAACATCTCTCATTTAATATAATAAGACAAAAGGATGAAAGATCTTACTGTTTTTAATCTGAATTTGGAGTTAACACTATATCCTAAGTAACTAAGTGAATGAATTCTTGGACTTGTCATTCCCTTGCTAATAGTTAGATATTTATGTATAAAATAGTTCCTTATAATATCTTATTCTTTCAATATAATATAAGGATACTATATATCTTCAAAGGAGGAAAATAGAACAAAGATATAAAAGTAAAAGTTTGGGTTTAACAAAATAATAAATTTGAGAAAGTAACAAGATTAGACTGCTTTTTTTAAGAACTAAGATATATGTGTTTGTGTATATATATATATATACATAATATGTATTAATATATTTTTCCCACATCCCCTCCAACTCTTATTATTTTTTTCCTGTCATCTTAGCCAATCTGAGAGGTGTGAGGTGGTTCCTCATTCCATCTTCTCCTAAAACTGGAAGCCAGCTTGATACTATACTTGCTTGGAGAATTCCAAAGATAAACTCTTGTTTGGAGTTCCCACAATAAGGAATCCTGGTGAAAGATGGAGCTCTCAAATCTTTTACCAACTATACCCTGTCCCTCATGTACCAACAATACTATGCCCTTTATCTCCACTAAAAAGGAGAGCATCCTATTACCAATGTACTTTGGGACAGGAGTTACATACATACACACATATATACATGTGTTTCTATGTGTGCATGTGCATGTGTGTAATAAGAATACTTAGAAAGAAGTCAAAACAGTAATAAAGGAATTTTATGTCAACATGAAGGATAACATAATCATATTTTTGTGGTAATATCAAACTCAAAAAAAGAATTATTCAGTTTTCACAAAAACTAGTAATAGTCATATTTCTAAACTCTCCTGTCACTAATAATAGAGAAATTCAAATTAAAAGAACTCTGAGGTACCACCTCAGATTGACTAACAGAAAATAAAAATGTCAAATGCTTGAGGGGGTGTGGAAAAGTAACAGCACTAATACACTGTTGGTGGAGTTGTTAACTATGTGAACATATTCTGGACATCAATTTAGAATTATGCCTTTAGGGCTATAAAACCGTATACCCTTTGACCCAGTAATACCATGACTGAGACAATCATACAAAGAGACCAGAAGAAAAGAAAAAAAGATACATTTGTGCAAAACTATAACAGTTACTTTTGTGGTAGCAAAGAATTGTACACAAGGGATACTCATGAATTGGGTAATAGATAAACAAGTTACAAGATATGATTGTGATGGAATACTATTATATTATAAGAAACGATGAAAAGGATGATTTTCCAAAAACCTGTAGAGACTGATATGAGCCAATGCAAAATAAAGTGAGCAGACCAGAATAATATGCATAGTCATAGCAATATTATGATACTGATGAACTGTGAAAGACATGAAAACTCTAAACAATACAATGATTCATGTCAGTCTCAAAAGATTCATGATGAAAAATGCTATCCACCTGCAAAAAGACAATTGATGGATTGTAAATTTATCTTTCTCTTTTATTTCTTCTCCTCCTCCTTCTCCTTCTCCTTTTCCTCCTCCTTCTCCTCCTCCTCCTCTTCTTTTCTTCTTTTCTTCTTCTTTTCTTCCCCTTCTTCTCCTTCTCTTCTTCTTCTTCTCCTTCTTCTCTTCTTCTCCTTCTTCTCTTCTTCTTCTCCTTCTCTTCTTTTTCTTTTCCTTCTCTTCTTCTCCTTCTCCTTTTCTTCTTCTTCTCCTTCTCTTCTTCTTCTTCTCCTTCTTCTCTTTTTCTTCTCTTCTTCTTCTCCTCCTTTTCTTCTTCTTCTTCTTCTCCTCTTCTTCTTCTCCTTCTCTTCTTCTCCTTCTCTACTTCTCCTTCTTCTCTACTTCTTCTCCTTCTCTACTTCTTCTCGTCCTCCTCTTTCTCCTCTTCCTCTTCCTCCTCCTTGTCCTCCTTCTCCTCTTCTTCCTCCTCCTCCTCCTTCTTCTCCTCTTTCTCCTCTTCCTTTTTCTCCTCCTTTATCTCTTTCTCTTTTTCCTCTTCCTCCTCTTTCTCTTCTTCCTTCTACTTCTCTTCCTCCTCTTCCTCTTCCTCCTCCTCCTCCTCCTTCTTGTCTTCTTGTCTTCTTCCTCTTTGCAATATGCTTTATACAGAAATGGGAGTTTCATTACTTCATTTGTATAATGAATATTATACTTCTTGCCTTCTCAGTGAGTAGGGAAATGGAGAGAAAGAAAAACTATTAATATGAATATCTAAAATAATAATAAAAATAAATATTTAAATTAATATAAAATATTTAAATTAAAAAATAGAATAGGTAAACTATGCATAAGGATCCCTGTTAAACACATATTGATTTAGAAAACTACATAGTAACATTATTTATATTGTGTTGTTATTTTTAATTATTTTGTTAGAGATTTTCTAATTATATTTTAATTTGGTGGCTCCACTCAAGAGAGTTGAAGCCCAAGGGCTACATGTTTAATACTCTGGTATACTGAACATTGTATATGAATGTAAATGAACTTTGTATCAATACTCTGGTATAGTGAAATGAGAACTGAGTTTTGTATCACAGTACTTGGGATGAAGTCCTACCTCTTCTTGTAACTATCTACCATATCAAGCAATGTTTTGCTGAGGACAGTTCCTACAAACCAGTGATAACCAATTATTAAATTTTCATTGTGAGCATTTACACCTTAGAAATCAGAAAATGCTACAAAGCAGGACTTGATTTTTATTGATATTGATTGTCTAAATGAAAGAAAGTGATGGAGAAAAGGATAGTACTGCTGATTAAATTTAAAAGCATGTTATGTGTACTTTTTCTTTCAGGCAGTCAGTTGTTAAATATTTCCCAGCATACCCTGACTATAGATGCCTTTGAGCAAGTCACAATGTCCCTAGGATTCAGTTTACTGAGAGGGTTGGAGCAGGTAATCTCTATCCAGTTCCAAAGTCCCATTCTTTAAAGATGGGCAAATATTTTTTTTCCTTCTAATATTGAACTAGGCCTGTATTCTTGGTATAATTCCCTCCGGGTTATATTGTATAAGTTTAATTATATATTACTTAAAATTCTTTGCTAGTATTTTACTTATTTATTTATTTACTTGTTTATTTGTTTGCATTGGAGAATTTGGTCTATAGTTTTCTTTCTGTGTTTTGGCTCTTCCTGGTTTGAGTATCAGCAACATATTTGTGTCATAAAATATATTTGATAAGATCCTTCTTTGCCTATTTTTTCCAAAAATAAAAGTCCCATTCTTCATGACATAGGGATATGAATAGTTCATAAATGCATATTTTTTTAAAAAATGCTCCTCAAATATGATGAGTTTAGAATGTGATTCTGAAGGAAGAAAAGACATTTCTGAGTGGGGAGAAGGAAATATTAAATGAGTTCATTTGTGTTCATCATACAAAAGGCCCAGATATTTACATCATTGGATGGGTTCTGTGAAATAGAACTCCAAGAAAGTTAAGAAGAAGCAGAAAAATGAAACTAATCTTCCATATGGCTCTAAAACATAATGATCACATTCCTGCCTCCAAAAAGGTGGAAAGAACTCACGGTATTAGATTTGCCCACATCTAAACTAAAGATAGAACATTCGCCCCCCAAAAAAATATTAGTTGACAGATAATTCCTCGTAATTCACCTCACCTATTTTGGAGAGTAAAATTTGGGGATCAAAATTTTCTCACTGGTTTAGTCTTTTTACATTTTTTCCAAGGAAAACATTGAATAGAACTTAGTAATATTTATATTCCTTACGTATTATCCTAAGTACCAGGTGATAATATGAAACATAACACTCCTCAAATCCTGTGCTAATTTATTCAATGAACTGTCTTTAATCCTGGCATATATCTTGTGAGCTCTCGGAGATACAGATTTTTCTTGGAAACATTTACAAGAGAATCAAAAACAAAGCTGTTGCTTCAAATCCTATTTAGCACATGGTTAACAATCTACACCACTTAAATAAATGATTTGCACATCCCATGAAAAAAATTCTTACTAGTGGGGATCTCAGCAAAATGAGCCACTGTTCCATATGGCTGCTGGCAAGAGGGCTCCTTCCCAATAAATTGACCTTGCTCCATACTGGAACAAAGTGTGTACATGACTTTCAAATAGTCATTTGTCATATTCCAGACCTCATCATTTTTGCTATAAGTGAAATAAATGTAACCCCATTTTCAGATAAAGAAACAGAGATCTTATAAAGGAACAGTAACTGATACCAGTGAGAATCTAATAGAACTAGAGTTCCAAGTATCCCTAGGCAAGAGGCTTGAAATCCAAGGAGAATAAGTATTTCTAAAATGTCTTTAAGGAAATTTAATGTTATTGTTCAGTTATTCAGCCATATCCAACACTTTGTGACTCTATGGACCATATTGTAAATGAGATTTTCTTGGGAAGATACTACAGTGGTTTGCTATTTTCTTCTTCAAGTTAATGAAAAGCTATCAAGATTTTAAAGTACTATGATTTAGTGAACTGAGCTATTCATAAATTTCTCATTTTGGAAGCTGCCAGTTACAAAGAGATCACACTCCTAATAATTTGTTATCTTACTTCCAACTCCAATTGGTTAATCTTTTGTATTTATATCTCCAGGATCTAGTATAATGTCTGCACAAGAGTAGGAATTAGATTAATTGATTAAATATCTTAAAGATGATTTTGTCTAGTTGGATTTCTAAGTTTTCTGTAAATCTGTTTTTATTTCAATTGCTTCTCACTGTTTTCTAAGTACATACTACAGATAATATTCCACCTTCCTGCTTACTAAGGTTTTAAATGCAAATTCATTAAAAGATCTTTATTACCACTCAATGGGACAAGATGTAGTGTTAGCTAGATGAAGCTGTTTGGCTTGAGTTTGTCCTTGTTTGTTTGTTTGTTTGGTCTCAATTATAGTAAATGACATATCAGTTAAACTTTCTTTAAAAATAAAGAATAGTATTTCTAGTAATCATTCTTTTATCCACTTACTGTTTTTTAATTATTATTTTAAAATAGACTTGATTAGAATTGACTGTTTGCTCACTATATCTGCTTCCTGGACATGTGATATAATCACATATATCTCTCTAAGAAGAACCTTGAGTGCTAATTCCTTTTATGCTGTAATTCCTTTTGCATTTCATTAATACAAAAAATATCAAAATTGATATAATTCCATTCCTCAAGTATTACATCCAATTATTTGACACTGAACAAAAATCCATTTTATTTATTTTATTAATTGAAATCTTAGCAAGTCTTCCTGTCCTGTTTTGAGCTCATTATTGGAGATGTCTTTTAACAGTGTTAAATTTAAGATGTCAAGTAAATTTCTGAGGACTTTCTCAGAGTAATAGTATATCAACCATCCCAGCTCTTTTGTGACTGCTTCCTCATTTATAAATTTGTGGCATTGGAATAGGAGTAGAAAGCTAACTAGAAATTTTCTAATGTTCCAGTGCTAATATCTAGTATCTGTGATTTTCCTGTAATCTACAATAGTACCTTTATTTATTTATTTTTAAATGATTCAGTCTCCACATCTCTTCTAGACTAGATAAGTAGGAGCTATTCAAGGGCTTGATTCCAATAATAATCATTGTGTGAACTGTGACCTGCTCTGTTTCCAACTTAGCACCTTTCCAACAAATCCTTAAGCAATCCAGAGACCTCCAACTATTGGAGGCCTACCAGATTAATGTTAAAATTAATCTAGACACTTGATACACATGGCCTGCTATAACTCAATACTCCTGAATTCAAAAGATCCTTTAGCTTTATCCTCTTTGGTACTTAAGATAAAAAGTTGTGCTACCATATCGAGCTAAAAAGATATCTTTAAAAAAAAAACCCTATTTCTCTCTTCTAAGTCATAGAAAATCTATCACAAAACATTTCTTTGGATGAGAAAAGAAGAGGGTCTTAGCAGAGTAATAAGAGAAGAAATGAAACTGAGCAAATGAAGCAATGGAGGAAAGACTGACTTTATTCATCTGTTATAAAACAGAGTTTTAGAATAGTTGTTGCCAGTGAATAGAAGGGAACTTTGCAGGTGAGGGATGGGAGCCTTCTTTTCCCCCTGTAAAACCCTTTATTTGAAGAGAAGAGGCAATAGGGAGGTTCCTGGATTAACTTTTACAACTGAAATCTTGAATTCAAAGGTATAATAGGGAAGAACTGCACTCTTCATTTATGCATAATTTCTATCACACACATAAAAACTAAATTAGTAGTTTTGTACTTTTATTGTACATTCTTCTGAAAAATTAAACTTGTGATTTTTTTTTCTCCTACTTTATGGATTTTTAAGAGTGAGAGTGAGCAGTGTTTACATGAATTGAATATAAAATCAATTCTATCTTGATTACATTTGACTTCAATGAGTGCTAAGTAACCAGCCTTTCATTTAATCAGGGAACAGTGTTGAAGCTGCTCTATTTGCATTTTAATCAAAGCTTTTCCCAAATTTCATCAAATGAAAAAGGGTAGGAATTTCCATCTAAATGTCTGGAATTGAAGCCTTGTAGTGCAGACCAAAAACAATTATATTCTTGTATTGTCACCCTATGGCTCAAAAAACTTCAGTGGCTCCCTATTTCCTCTAAGGTAAAAAACAAACCTGAGTCTGCTACTTAGGATTCTTATAGACTTACTTCAACTTACCTTATCTAGTGGAGGCTGAATAGGCCTATTAGGTCCCATTCCTTGGAGAATGTGCACAGAAGTTCCTGAATACTCAAGCTTTTGTGGGATACAAAAACTTCTTCTGGTCTTGTGGAGGCACAGAATTAAAGAATTTGGCATTTTAAAATAAAGTGGTGAACTCCGAATGATCTTCAAAATGACCTTCTTTCCAATGATATCAAGAAGATGAGGTGGTCTGTTGGTAGAGTTGTGAACTGATACAACCATTTTGGAAAGCAATTTGTAACTATGCTCAAAGGATTAGAAAACTGAATCAGCAATACCATTGTTGGGTCTAGATCCTGAAGAGATTTTTAGAAAAGAAAAAAACAAAACTTATTTGTACAAAATATTTATAACAACTCTTTTTTTTGTGGTGGCTAAGAATTGGAATTGAGGAGATGTATATTAATTGAAAAAAGGCTGAACAAATTGTGGGATATGATTGTAATAGAATATCATTATGTATAAGAAATGGCAAGCAGAACAATTTCAGAAAAATCTGGAAAAACTTATATGAACTGATGCAAAGTGAAGTGAGCACAACCAGGAGAACATTGTACAGAGTAACAGCAACATTGCATAATGAAAAACTGAATGACTTGACTATTATCAGCAGTACAGTGATATAAGACAATAGCAAAGGATTGTCTTAATGAAAAATTCTGTCCATCTCCAGATAAAGAAATGATTTTGTGTAAATATAGATTGGAATGTAATGTTTTTTGCTTTGTTTCTTTGTTTGTTCCCTTCTCTTCTTTTTGCTTCTTTTACTTTTCCTTTCTTTCCTTCCCTGTTATCTCTAGTCTCTTCATTCACAACTTACAACCTATTTCTTCCTCATCTCTGCTCTCATAATTTTTATTTTCCTTCAAAATTCAATTCAGCTCTTGCCTTTTTGATGAGTCCTTTTCCATCTCTATCCCTACCCCAAAAAATAATCTCCATCTTAAAATTTTCCTAGACTACTTTGTCCAGATGTCTCTTTGCCTCTTAATATTCTCTACTTGCATTGTGCTTATTTATCTTTATATCTTACAACATGAATCTTTATATCTAAAAACATGAATCAGTTATCTAGCCATATTTATGTAACTGAATAACATGAAATAGGATCAACATGTTAACCTTTGCTATCTCCCATTCCAATAAGAACAAAGGCTGACAAAATTTGAAAACCTTAAAAGTTTGCTTTTGTTTGGGAAAGGAGGATAAAGTGAGGAAGAAGTAGTTTCTATCTCCTTTCCCTTTCTTCCAACCAGATATCTAGAGCCCTTATTTTGCCTTATTTTCCTCAGTTATGGAAAAAAGAATAATAATAAATTCATTTTTCGCAAGACAATTGAAGCTTCAAAATACTCTTCTTGGGAGGGTACTATCATCTTAAAAGAAGACCAAATAGATAAAGGTGGCAGTTAATACACAGGAGACAGCAAGTTTGGAGGAGAGGGCAGGTCCTCCTTAGTGACCCTCAAATCCAGCTGCAGGGCATAACAAGCCCTGCTCATGGGTAAAACAATCCTTAAAAGAAATACTTTATATTATTTGCAGGGGCACTGTCTCCTGTCCTACCCATCTCAGTATGTTGAAACAAAACCATCCCTCAAAGAACGGAATGAATCATGTCAGTTTTGGATTTATGTTCTTGTTGCTAGGAAAGTATGTTTATTGGGGCATGTTTATTTCACTGCCTTTTACAAGACATCAAATATGAACTTACTGGATATAGTGTTGATTTTATTGTACACTGAGGAGGGTATATTATGCTTCTCCTCACTTCTGAGAAAGGAAAAAAATGACAAAAAACTATAGGGCTCAAACTGACACAGTGCTGCTGCCTTGAAACTGCCAGTTTTGAAAACAATAAGGAACAATGTATTTGACTACATGACTTCTCTGAAATGATATTCTAAAACTATTAAAACTTGCCAAAAATGAAAAAGGGACCAACAAGTTATATTGCTAATAAACACAACCGTGAGGTTGTACAAGGATTTGATGGAGGCTCTGGCTTCACAAAAGAAAAGAATGGGTAGTCTTGACAATCTATCTTCCTGTATTAAAAAAGAAGAAAAACAGGAATTACAGGGAGCTTGATCTGAGAAATAGAACCTTTATTTTACGTTTCACATTTCATTCCAATCCTAGATTTAATGATTTAACCCTTTAAAGTACTTCCACATCTGATGTCTACTTTCTCCATCAACTAGAGCAAATCACTTACCCACTCAATGCCCCAGACAACTCTCTAAGATTATGCATTGTGAAATAGTTGCTTTGGTATAAGCATTTTCCTTACCTGTTCTTTTCTCATTGATGAATAAATAAGAAAATGTTACAAAAGATCAAGAATATCAAGGGAATTGATGGGAAAAATTACAAAGGATGATGGCCTAGAACTTTATTATAAAGCAGCAGACATCAAAAACACACAGTATTGGCTTAGAAGTAGAGTGATGGATCAGTATCAGAATAGGTAAGATAGACATGACACAATGATCAATGACCAAAGTAATCTACTATTTGATAAACCCCAAAACCTCAGCTTCTGGACTAAGAACTCACTATTTCACAAAAATTGCTTGGAAAATTGGAAAATAATATATCAGAAGCTCAGCAGAGACCTAAATCTCACACTCCATATCAAAATAAGGTTATAATAGGTATAAGATTTAGGCATTCGTTCTCCAATTGATAAATGATCAAAGGATATGAACAGATAATTTTCAGATGAAAAAATTGAAATCATTTCCTGTCATATGAAAAGGTGCTTCAAATCACTATTGAACAGAGAAATGCAAATTAAGACAACTCTGAGATACCACTAAACACCTCTCATATTGGCTAAGATGACAGGAAAAGATAATGATGAATGTTGGAGGGGATGTGGGAAAACCAGGACAGTGATACATTGTTGGTGGAATTGTGAGTAGATCCAACCATTCTAGAGAGCAATTTGGAACTATGCTCAAAAAGTTATCAAACTGTACATAGCTTTGACCCAGCAGTGTTTCTACTGGGCTTTTATTCCAAAGAAATTTTAAAGGAAGGAAAGGGATCCACATGTGCAAAAATGTCTGTGACAGCCCTTTTTGCAGTGGCTAGAAACTGGAAACTGAATGGATGCCCATTCCAACCATTGGAGAATGGTTGAATAAGTTATGGGATATGAATGTTATGGAATATTATTGTTCTGTAAGAAATGAACAGCAAGATGATTTTAAAGAGACCTGGAGAGATTTACATGAACTGAAGCTAGGTGAAATGAGCAGAACCAGGATAACATTGTACACAGCAACAAGATTATATGATGATCAATTCTGAGGGACATGGTTCTCTTAAACAATGAGATGATTCAAATCAGTTCCTATTGTTTACTGATGAAGGAAGCCATATACACCCAGAGAGAGGCCTGTGGGAACTGAGTGTGGACTTCAACATAGCATTTTAACACTTTCTGTTGATGTTTGCTTGCATTTTTTCCTTCTTAGGTTTTTTCTTTTTCTCTTCCTAGATATGATTTTTCTTCTGCTGCAAGATAACTGTATAGATATTTATGCATATATTGGATTTATCGTATATTTAACATGTATTAGACTACCTGCCATATAGGGGAAGGGGTGGAGGGAAGGAGGGAAAAATTTGGAACAGGAAGTTTTGAAAAGGCCAATGTTGAAAAATTATTCATATGTTCTGTAAATTAAAAGCTTTAATAAAAATATAATTAAAATAAGTTTTAGGCATAAAGGGTGACAGTATAAGCAAATTCGGAGAGCAAGGGATAGTTCACCTCTCAGGTCTTTGGAGAAGGGAGAAATTTATGACCAAAAGAAGAACTAAAGAACATTTTGAAATGCAAAATGAATAACTTTGATCACATTAAATTAAAAAGGGTTTGTACAAACAAAGCCAGCACAGCCAAATATAAAAGGGAAGCACAAAGGTGGGGGAAAAATTTACAACCAGTGTTTCTGATAAAGACCTCATTTCTAAAATATATAAAGAACTGTGTCAAATTTATAAGAATATAAATCATTCCCTAATTGATAAAGGTTCAGAGGATATGATCATACAATTTTCAGATAAAGAAATTAAAGCATCTCTAGTCATTAAAATGCTCTATTTATTAGAAAAATGCAAATTGAAACAACTCTGAGATACCACTTCACACTTCTCAAATTGCCTAAGATGACAAGAAAAGATGATGATAAATGTTGGAAGGGATGTGGGAAAACTGGGACACTAATACATTATTGGTGGAGTTGTGAAATGATCCAAAGCAATTTGGAACTATGCCCAAATAGTAAAAAAAAAAAAAAAAAAAAAAAAAAAAGTAGTTCATACTCTTTGAACTAGCAGTGCCACTACTGGATCTGTATCCCAAATAAATCATGAAAGAGGGGAAAGGACCCACACATTCAAAAATGTTTACAGCAGCTTTTTTGTGGTGGCAAAGAATAGAAAATAAGTAGATGCCCATCAATTGAGGAATGACTGAATAAGTTATGATTTGTGAAAGTAATGAAATATTATTGTTCTACATAGGATAGTTTACCTCTCAGACCTGTGGAGATGGAAGAAATTTGTGTCCAAAGAAGAACTGGAACTCTTAATTGAACACCAGATAGATAATTTTGATTATATTAAGTTAAAAAGGTTTTGTATAAACAAAACTAATGCAGACAAGATCAGGAGGGAATCAATAAATTGGGAAATGATTTTTACATTTAAGGGTTCTGATAAAGGCCTCATTTCTAAAATATATAGAGAATTGTCTCATATTTATAAGAATTCAAGCCACTCTTCAATCGATAAATGGTCAAAGAATAAGAACAGACAATTTTCAGATAATGAAATTAAAACTATTTCTAGTCATATGAAGAGGTGCTGCAAATCACTATTGATAAGAGAAATGCAAATTAAGACAACTCTGAGATACCACTACACACCTCTCAGATTGGCTAAGATGACAGGAAACAATAATGACGAATGTTGGAGGGGGTGTGGGAAAACTGGGACACTGATACATTGTTGGTGGAACTGTGAACGGATCCAGCCATTCTGGAGAGCAATTTGATAACTTTTTGAGCATAGTTCCAAATTGCTCTCCAGAATGGC
>JAJPUD010007163.1:0-57568 GCA_023553655.1 Myrmecobius fasciatus | reverse complement strand
GGAGGGGGTGTGGGAAAACTGGGACACTGATACATTGTTGGTGGAACTGTGAACGGATCCAGCCATTCTGGAGAGCAATTTGGAACTATGCTCAAAAAGTTATCAAATTGTGCATACCCTTTGACCCCGCAGTGTTTCTATTGAGCCTATATCTCAAAGAGATTTTAAAGGAAGGAAAGGGTCCCACATGTGCAAAAATGTTTGGGGCAGCCCTTTTTGTAGTGGCTAGAAACTGGAAACTGAAGGGATGTCCATCAATTGGAGAATGGCTGAATAAATTATGGTATATGAATGTCATGGAATATTATTGTTCTGTTAGAAATGACCAGCAGGATGATTTCAGAGAGGCCTGGAGAGACTTGCATGAACTGATGGCTGAGCAAAGTGAGCAGAACCAGGAGATCATTTTACACAGCAACAACAAGACTATATGATGATCAATTCTGAAGGACATAGTTCTCTTCAATAATGAGATGTTTCAAACCAGTTCCAGTTGTTCAGTGATGAAGAAAGCCATATACACTCAGGGAGAGGCCTGTAGTATCTGAGTCTAGACCACAACATAGGATTTTCACATTCTCTATTGATGTTTGCTTGCATTATGTTTTCCTTCTCAGGTTGTTTTATCCTGTACAGCAAGATAACTGTATAAGTATATATACACATATTCAATTTATCAAATATTTTAACATAATTAACATATATTAGACTTCCTGCCTTCTAGGGGAAGGGGTGGGGAGTAGGAGGTAAAAATTTGTAACAGAAAGCTTTGCAAGGGTCAATGTTGAAAAATTACCTATGCATATGTTTTGCAAATAAAAAGCTTTAATAAAAAAGAAATATTGTTCTATAAAAATGGTGAAGAAGCTGATTTTAGAAAATCCTAGAATGATTTACATGAACTGATGCTGAGTAAAGCAAACAGAACTAGGGATATTTTATACATAGTAACAGCAAGATTGTGACAAACTTGGTTCTTTTCAGCTGTTGAGTGATCCAAGGTAATCCCAATAAACTATGGATGGAAAAGACCATCTGCATCCAGTGAGAGAATTATGGAGAATTAATATAAATCAACAAATGCTATATTCATTTTTTTTCTTTTTCTTCTGTTTAATTTTTCTTTTGTGTTTTTCCCCTTTTGTTCTGATTTTTCTCTCCCAGCATTATTTATAAGGAAACCTTTAAAAAATAAGTGCATGCATAACCAAATTAATTAATTACTTTTTTTTTCCTGAGGCAATTGGGGTTAAGTGACTTGCCCAGGATCACACAGCTAGCAAGTGTTAAATGTCTCAGGTCAAATTTGAACTCAGGTCCTCCTGACTTCAGAGCTGGTGCTCTATCCACTGTGCCACTTAGCTGCCCCTAATTAATTACTTTTTTTAAAAGATAAGAAAGAGGCAGTGACAAAGTCAGAGAAAAAAGACTGTCTCAGATTTATGAAGGAACAGAGGAAGAGAGCAAAAGAGATAGACTAGAGAAAAGAGAAGGAAGAGAAAAATGGAGAGATAGCAACAGACATGGGAAAGGGTAGAGTGAGAGGACAAATGAGAGAAAGGAAGAAAAATAGGAAGGAGACAGGCAGAAAGATAGGAGGAGAATCATAAAGGAAAAGAGAATTTCTTCTTTTTTCTTGGAAAGTCCATGAATTTCCAGTGTGTTATATGGAAGGGAAGAAAATCTTTTTTATCTACCAAAAAACCATGCTCTGCCAAGACTATTTGTGATGTTAATGACTCTTCTGGCTTCTTCTTCTATTCCACAGGTTTTAAACTGATCATTGCTATGGAAACATGGAGCTAATGTTTGGAGGGGAAACCTCTATTTGCAAACAAATACATTTGCTTCCCTTTTGGAAACAGAATAAGTTGTCAGTCACTCTGGATGCTCTTCCTGAAAATCCCATTTGGAATGCTGTCTAATGAATGAAGCATAACATAAAAGTCTTCCATTAGCCCCTCTTCTTGTGGTTCCAGGTGACAACCACAAACAAAATTTTCGTTTAGAATGTTTGCCTTTGTTGTCCTACTCTGTTGGGCATAGCACAGGAGGATGCTAGATCCAGTTTCCTCCTTCTGAAGAAGGAAAAGATGCCAGAGATTGATAGCATCCTGGTGATGTTTGTAACACAGCTCATTATATCCTAGACAATATAGGCAAACATTCTAAGACATAAAGGCTAAATGCGAAAGTTTAAAGACTTGGTATCATTTAGCTGAGAGGGAGAGAAAAAAAAGTCAAGATTGACTTGATAATAAAATTTCCGTACTATGACATCTGAAACATAACTAATAAAGAGCAAAATGACTGCAGTGCCACTTGAAAGAAAAATCAAAGGAAATTGATTTGAGTTGAAGTAAGAGAGGTTTAGATTATATTTAGGTTTTCATCTCATTTTGACTTCTGGTGTTGGTAGAAATTTGGATGGAGAATGTTCTTTATTATGCATTATGTATAATCCTACTTGGAGAAGGGGGGATGGATTGGGAAACTAGTGGAGGGTGGTCCCAGAGTACTGTATTAGACAAAGCTCAGTGCTACTGGTCTGCCATGAGAAGTTGTGTTCAATTTTGGCTTAAGCCCAAGTTACTAAAATAATTGTTGTAAGGACATATTCTATTTAATTTGGTCCCACAATCTGAAACCTAAGAATTATAGAATAGGAAAAATTCAGTATATTTGTATATTTATTTTTTCTCTGTTACCTGTAAAAATTTTAACATTATTTTTTTTTAATTTTGAGTTTCAAATTCTCTCCTTCCTGTTTGCCCCAATTCTATCCTTGAGAAAGCAGTAATTTAATATTGATTATACATGTGCCATTATACAAAACATTTACAAATGAGCCATGCTGCAAAAGACAATACAGACCCCAAAAAACCCAATAAGAAAAATAAAGTATGAAAAATATTCCTTAATTTTCATTTTTAGACTCCATAATTTCTTTCTTTAGAGGTAGATAGCATTTTTTTTTATCTTAAGTCCTTCAGAATTACTTTGGATCACTGCATTCCTGCAAATGGCTGAGTCATTCACAGTTAATCATTGTAAAAGATTGCTCTGCTGTGTACAATGGTCTTCTGGTTCTGCTCATTTCATTTTGCATCAGTTTAAATGTCTTTCCAGGCTTTTCTGAAATCATCCTCCTCATCTTTTCTAAGAGTACAATAGAATTCTATCACAATCATAAACTACATCTTGTTCAGCCATTCTCCAATTGATGGACATCCCCTCAATTTCTAAATGTTTGCTACCACAAAAAAAAGAGTTGCTATATATATTTTTATACATATACATCCTTTTCCTTTTTCTCTGATCTTTTTGGGATACAGACCTAATAGTGATATTTCTGGGTCAAAAATATGCAGAATTTCATAACCTTTTGGCCATAGTTCCAAATTGTTCTCCACAATTATTGAACCAGTTCACAACCCCACTAGCATGTCTTAGTGTTCCCACTTTTCCACATCCCTCCAGCATTTGTCATTTTGTTTTTCTGTCATGCTTGCCACTCTGATAGATGATATGAGGTGGTACCTCCAAGTATTTTTATTTGTATTTCCATATTTTCTTTAAATGTCACTTGTAATAGCAAAACCCCAGAAATAAAATGTGTACACATTGACTTGGTAATGCTTAAAGCAATCATGATTCATAAATGTAATGGAATTTTATTTCTGTTGTAAAAAAAAAGGGCAACTGTCAAGAATTCAGAGAATCATGAGAAGGCTTATATAACTCAATGCAAAGTGAAATAATCATTCCCAAGTCAGGAAAAATAAAAAGTAATATAATTTGTATAACAATACAAATGAAAAGAACACTTAAAAGAAACCAGACTTTGCTTTATTGTAATGACCAATCTTGATTCCAGAAAATAGATAATGAAATATATCTCCCTGCTTTCAAGAGAAATGTTGGGAACTATAGGTGTAAATTGTTGCATACATTGGAAGATATAATCACTCTACCATGGGGTTTTGACTCATTATTTCTTCTTTCTTAACATGGAAAAACTAATAGAAAAGAGGCAAGGGTGATACTGCACATTGAAAAGACTGTGAAATGAAAGTTATCAACAAAACTTTTTTTTTTCAACAAAACTTTTTTTAAGGAGATTGAACTAAAACTTTTAAAAAGGTAATGAATTTGATGATCTCTAGGGCTTCTATGGTTAAAAAAATAATGAACAAATATTGATATATTAAAAAATCAAGATCATCCAGTATCTAAATCCTCTATCCAAGTTTTCCTGTATGACATTAGAAGATTTATTCATTATACTGCACTACCTAAGAGACAGGCTCCTTGCATTCATTTTTCAGTATTTTATCAAAAGGAAAAACAGATGCTAGAAATATTCTCTTTAGTCTAATGGATATCCTGCTCCCAGTCCCTACCAAAAATATTATTATGATAAACATTAAATGCACATTAGCCTAATTTAAAAATAAGTACTGTTCATGGTAGGAAGTTGCTTCTTACAGGAATTACTGCCTAGGGATATGAGACAGTATCTCTCTCTCTCTCTCTCTCTCTCTCTCTCTCTCTCTCTCTCTCTCTCTCTCTCTCTCTCTCTTTTCCTTTACTCTCCTTTCAAGAAACTTTTATAGTCCGTGAAATGCTCTATCTGCCAATTGGCAAGAAAGGTACTGCCATTTTCCTCAGTGTAGTCCATCTATGAAAATCACTTACTCTTTACAATGAGATCATGGAGTATTTCCTCTCTGGGTCAATAATTTGAATAAAAGTTGGGGGAACAGTAGTGATTATGTAAAACTCATACCTCAGAAGTCACTAAGGAGATGTGCCCAAACCTTTCCAGCAGAGCTGAATCATTTTCTGGTAGTTCACAACACAACAGTCTCTAAGGTCCTCAGCTGGGAACAAACCAAAGATTTTAAGCAAAAGTACAAGTCAGTTAACGACTTCAAGCTCAATGATTCAAAGAGCCACAGGTGTTACAGAATGGTACAGGTGGGGCTGCAGTTTTGCCATAATGGAAAGACTTGGATGGCATCAATAAGTCATGATTTCTAAGGTTCTAACTAATTTAGTGCTAACATCAAATAATCATAGAATTTCAGAGTTGAAGGGAAACTCAGAAGTCATCTACTCTAACCTGTACCTAAACAAGGACTTTACCTATAACATCCTGTCAAAATGGTCATCTAATTGTTGCTTCCTCACTTACAGTAAGGGGAGCCCAATCTTCACCACTTTAAGGTTTATCTTTAAGACAATCAATTCCATTTAGGGATAGTTTTAATTGCTTTCCTTATGTGAAACCTAAATTAATATTTTTGTAATTTTCATGTATTGATTCTAGTTTTTATCTCTGGAGCTAAACAGAAAAGTCAAATCTCTCTTCCATATGACAATCCTTCAATTACTAAAAGACAATTACCATATATGTAACCAGTTTTTTCTTCTACAATCTAAACATTACCAATGCTTTTAAATGATTCTTATATGGCATGAAATCGAGGCCCTTTACCATCCTGTCTGCCTTCCACTAGAAGTTTTCAATTAACTCAGTGTCCCTCCCAAAATATGGTGACCAGAAATGAATATGTTCTTGTGTGTGTGTGTGTGTGTGTGTGTGTGTGTGTGTGTGTGTGTGTGTGTTAGGATAGCCATTCGTAGGGTGATAAGGGTGAGGAAAGGGGAAGAGAAAAAGGAGAAAAAGAAATTTGCACAACAACTTTATTATGTATTTAAAAGAAATAGCAAATTGTACATAATAGACTTGCAATTTCACCTGCAATTATTTTATTATTGTTATAGAAAAGCTTATTTTATACCATTAATTAAAAATAAAACAAATATAATTTTAAATGGAGTATTTTTTGCGACCAATTGACAAGCATTTATTATTATCTACCAAGCATTGCATTAAGATATGATGAATACAAAACCAAAAATACAAGCTCTGCCTTGAAGGAGGTTTATATTCAAACACTAAAAGCAACATAAAGCCATGTAAGTGATCTAGTTATCTATCTATCTAGCTACATTCTAGCCTACTTACCTGTGTATTGATCTATCTAAGTATATATGTAGAAATATATAATTATATGTATATACATATGAACAAATATAATTTAACCTTAGGAAGAAAAAAATGACTCCAGGGAAGATTAGGAAAACTCATTTAGAAGGAAGCAATTGAGGTATCTTTTTTGAAGATAGACTTCTACATTTATTTTTTTTTTACAAAGTTCTGTGATTTTTTAAATAACTTTTTATTTTAAAATATGTGCAACAATAGTTTTTAAGCATTCACCTTTGCAAAATCTTGTGTTCCAAATTTTTATCCTGCCCTTTCCACTACCACCTCCCCTAGACAGCAAATTATCTATGTTAAGCATGTGCAATTCTTCTATCCATATTTCCACATTTATCATGTTGCACAAAAAAATCAGATCAAAAAGGGGAAAAAGTGAGAAAAAAAACAAAAAGCAAGTAAACAAAAAAAAGGTGAGAATATTATGTTGTGATTCACACTCAGTCTCCATAGTCCTCTATCTGGGTGCAGATGGCTCTCTTAATCACAAGTCTATTGGGATTGGCCTGAATTGTTGAAAAGAGCCACAACCACATAGTTGATCATCACATAATCTTGTTGTTGCCATGTACAATGATTTCCTGGTTCTGCTCATTTCACTTAGCATCAGTTCATGTAAGTCTCTCCAGGCCTTTCTGAAGTCATCCTGCTGGTCATTTCTTGCAGAACAATAATATTTCCTAACATTCATATACCATAATTTATTCAGCGATTCTTCAACTGATGAGTATCCACTCTGTTTCCAATTTCTTGCCATTACAAAAAAGGCTGTTATAAACATTTTTGTACATGTTGGTCCTTTTCCCTTTTTTATGATCTCTTTGGGATCCAATAGAGACACTGTCAGATCAAAGGGTATGCACAGTTTGATAGTCCTTTGGATATAGTAAAAATGGAGTATTTTAGATATCATCACGTTGGAACCATAAGAATGAATTTTGCTAGAATCTTACCATGAGCCAATTCATGCCATGTTTTCAGCAAGAAATAGCAAGTAAACAATTTTTTGAAAACTGGAGAACTGAAGTTAAATCATTCTCCTATCCTCACCATTACATGCTTTAGGTGAAGAAATTATTAGATATAGTTCTGGGAATGATGATAAGTGGAAAAAATTATGGCACAGGCAATCAAATATAGATACAAAATTGAAATATTTCCTGGCCTTGATTCTGTTTTAGTGAATGGGTCCAGTAAAGAAGGAAAAAAAAACATTCTTCAAAAAATTATTTTTTTCATGTCAGATTCATTGAGTTTAAAACACACAGGAATAAAATTCAAAGTTGTCATGGTGGATTGATTGAACTTGTACTCTTACTAACATAACCTTCAAGTTGTTCTTGTGCACCAGAAATATTTACAACCATCTAGTACTATACCTCAGTTTCACTAGCAGCTTAAACATTATCACTCTTCTAGGAGCTATATCTTGCTGTTGCTACCTATGCATGGAACAATGCTGAAAAGCAAGAGATTTGGAAGTTTTTCTAGGCTCCTAACTAAACTTTTAAAGCAAATGGCCCTCTCTGAATGTTAACTCTTGGGATTTCCCTTATTCACCCCAATTCTTTATTTCTTTTTTTCCTTCTTTCTTTTTTTTTTGACAAAGCAATTGGAGTTAAGTTATTTGCCCAGTGTCAGACAGCTGGTAAGTATGAAGTGTCTGAGGCCATATTTGAACTTATATTCTCCTGACTTCAGGACTGGTACTCTATCCACTGTGCTATCTAGTTGCTCTGTACCCCAAATTGTTCTTAACCATGAATCATTTGACCACTAACTGCCAGGCATGGTAGAGACCTAAATTTTTATGGACTTTTCTGAAAATAAATTGATGGGAGACTAGATGGGTCTGCATGGTGTCAAGAAGATTTAGGTAAGCTGATTATTTGAATTATCAGGAAAAGACTGATATCTCTACTACCTGATTTTCTTGGAGGGTAAGTATAGAACATTTAGATTGATAGTGATACTCAGGGACACATGTACAGTTTTTACACAGAATAGTAAGCATTGGTATTTTACATATACAATCTATTAATGATATTATATATATATAGTATAACCATATTACAAAATAAAGTGTAATATACAAATAGATATAGTTGTATCAGTTAAAATTAAGGTAGACTTAAAATTAAGGTAGACTGAGGTACACAATTCCCAAAATGATCAATTTATTAGTAAAGCATGAATTTACCAATAACTAGGATCTTATCTTGCTCAGCAAAAATAAAACCCCAAATGAGGGGGACAGATTTCTTTGATAGTTTTGGAGAGTAAAGAACAAAGAACAGGACTTCATAGATGGGAACAAGTTGCAATTCATTAGAAGAGCTTGACATCATGAATGGTGAAGTCAATATGATTGTTTACAGATCTAAAGTTTACAAATCTAAAGGTTTTTTTTTAGAGAATCATATGATTATTTGGAAGGATCAACTATGACTCTCTCTACATCCTGAGACTAAAAAATGTTCATTGTTTGAGTCCTCCTTCAAAGTTAGAGATAGCAGGCCAGATTTTTTTGGATAGCAAACCAGACATCCTTGAAGGAAAGCTCGATGGTATACATAATACTGGTGTTTTCCCTGGTGTTCTTCAGCATCCTTCAAGGATAATAGATTTCCTTGAGACAAGAATAGTACAGTGATTGGGAGGAAATCTCGATTTCCAAACTTAACTTATTACAGGTTAGCTGAATTTCTAAACTGAGTTCAGAGATAAAGAACCATGATTTATTAACTATAACTAAGATCAATTAGAAAAAAGACACAGAATCAATCTTTTTATTATATTTGGGAGGAAAGGATGATAGAGAGTTATCTAGATGTCTATGGCAATCTTTGTTTATAAGTTAATGACAAGATGGCTTCTACTTTTTCATGTAGCAATTAATTGCTAATTTGGTATTGTTATGCATATGAAGAAGTAAGATAAAATCCAATGTAGAGTATGTGAAGGGGTATATGATAATTTCATTCTGTGATGGATGGTTTTTGGGGTAAGAAAGTATAAAAAAGAAGCAAATATGCAGTGGGATACAGTGGGAAAGTACTTTGGATTTGTAGTTAAAGGATCGGGGTTCAAGTCCTACCTGGATAAATCATTTAAGCTCTCTGTACCTCAGTTTCTTTTTTCTATGAAATGAGTGAATTAAAGCAAATGGCCTCTAAACTCTCTTATAACTCTAAATCTCTGAGCCTATGATGGTTTGCAGTTTAGAATAGGACAGTGTGACCTCTCTGTAGCTCCACTGGAATCAACTACTCCAAAAGAGAAAAGAATGCCATGGTTGGGGGCAAGTAGCAGAGGGGAAAATTAGCAATAATTATAATTATTTTCTTATACAGCACTACACAATACAACATTCATTTATTAAGCACCTATTGTATATAGAGCATTGTATTAGGCTCTGGAGAGAGAAAATTTAAACAAGTCAAAATTCCTTCCCTCAAGGAACTTACTATCTCATAAAAGAAAAGAATACTAAAAAGCTATAAAATAGTACAACACTTTAAGACTTGGATCAAAGGCAATAATGTCATATTATTACTGTTACCTCTGATTTTTAAATAAAACACTGGTCTTTTCTTTTTTACCAATAAGTAAAACATTCAGGTGTTTTAAATCTAGATAAAAATCACTTTGATCAATAAGTAGGGCAATTTCTTTTTAGTCTCATCTCTTATTTAACCCTATAATGGAAACACTGATTCCAGAAATTTTATATATTGCAAAACCAATGAAACAAGTTGCTATAGTGTTATAACGTTATGGATCATGTGACATACATTTGTAATAAAGTCTATTAAAAAGCAATAAAATAACAGTCTTCATTCCAAGAAACATTAGCAATCCCTTTTCTCTAAATCACATCAACTTTTATAAAGTAATTTCTATTCTAAAGACTTAAGGCAATTATGGTTCAGAGCTCAGTTCCCATTTAGGTTTCATTTACAATCAACCTGTGCATTCCCAACACACTAATTGAAGTATTATTTTCATTGTCTTTGGAATAAAATATGCATGAATCATCTCTTTTCAGAAATAAATAGCAAATACAGGGCACATAACATTTCAATTATATCCATCAAAAGGTACAACTATAGAATATCAGAGCTGGAAGGGACTTTTGAAACCATTAGTTCAACATTCTAATTTTACAGAATAAGAAATTGAAGGCCAGAGAAATGAAGCTACTTTGCTTTAACTTACAACTTAAGTTAATGGAATGTCCATGTATTTTTATGTTTGGTTTACAAAAACAAACGAACAAACCCTAGTGGTATATGGAAAGGAATACCCCTCAAGGTCTAAAAAAATGATAAGAAGGAATACAATACAATGATCAGCAATGGTGTGTACATATTTCCATCATTTTATTGCTTTTACTTCTCCAGGTACTACTTCTAATAAGCCTAGTAGCTATTCACATGTTAAAATCCTCCCTCAACTTCAATCCCTAATAGAATGTAAACTTCTTGAGAGGAAAGACTTTTTTTCATTATGTCCTTTCTATCCCCTTGCACAGAATGTATACTTTAAAAATGAATCTCTTTTAAGATGTTACTATTGTATCCTAGAACAGAAGTGCTTAGAATTTTGTTGTTGTTTGGTTCATTTTTTTTCTTTTGCATCTTGGGCCCTTTGGGCACTCTGGTGAAGTTTTTGGACCCTTTCTCAGAATAATGAATAAAATAAAATATTTATAGAATTTCAAAGGAAATCAATTATATTGAAATATAGCTATCAATTTATTTTTTAAAATAAGCTCATGGGCCTGAGGTTAAAAACAGGAGTTCTAGAAAAACTAAGCACTTGTTTGCAGTTTTTTGAGGATCAAGTGAGATATTGAATCTAAAGCACTTAGCCCAGTGCCTGGCATACAGTAAGTGCTATAAAAATGTTAGCTATTATTATCAGTATACTATCTATTGTCAAGTTCTATGGAATATATCTTCTTGTTATCTCTCTATACATATAACCCCTTCTCTCCTTTGTCACAGAGAACATCCTATCACCTTATCCTAGGACTTTTGCAATAGACTTTTGGTGGTGTCCCTACCAGAAGTTTCCATTTCAGTCCATTCTTCGCTTAGTTGTCAAACTGATCTTTCTAAAGAAACAGCCTTGTCACCTCTCTACTTAAAACTGCTGGAAATTCTTGCTGCCTTCAAGATCAAATATAAAATTCTCCACCTAATTTTTGAAGCCCTTTCTTCACAGCCTGATCCTTTTCTACCTTTCTAGGCTTCTTACATCTTACTCCCCTCCATATATTTTACAATCCAGTGATCTCTTACAAAATGACCCCATGCTTGGAGTTTTATTCCTTTTTAGCTCCCTGGTTTTCTTTAAAATTTATCTCCAATCCCACCTTCCACAAGAAACATTTACCACTCCTTTCCACTTCTAATGCATTCCCTTTTAGATCATCTATTGTTTGCATTGTATATCACATATACTTAAGTGTTTGCTTGCTGTTTCCCTCATTATAATGTTAGCTGGTTGTCATTTGAACTTATTTGCTTTTTCAAATTCATTTGCTTAGAAGAACCAAAATACTTTGTACCTCCACTGCAGTCCCTAACGACAAAGCTTCTGCTTTTATTGTTATTTTGTTTTCTTTGTTTGTTTTTATTTTCCTTATATCTCCAGCACTTATCACAGTGCCTGGATCATTAGAGTACTTAATAAATGCTTATTCACTTGACTTGGCCTAGCTTCTTAGATAATACAATTTTGAGATAGAAATCTTTACTTATGATGTAACTAAGGGAACAGAGCTCTTCAAAATCAAGAAAGAATTAATTTCATAGTTCTCTTCAACAATATTTAACCCAAGATATGAGATTGGTTCCCCCCACACGAATATACATACATATACATATACACACATACATATAATTATATGTGGATGTATATATATATATATACATGTGTACATATATGCACACATATAAAAATAATTTTTCATTCCCTTGTTGCTATCTGGAAAATGAGTCTACTGTCTATGTATACTATATATTTTTCCTTTTAAAATCACTGGATTATTATTCTCCACTTCTAAGAAGAAATGGTTGGTCTCATCTACCACAAATCCCTTCTATAGAAATTTCATTGTGGCTTGGTATAGTTTGGGAGTCAAATACTAATAAGAGAAAGAAAATAGGATTTGATATCAAGGATTCTGTGTTCAAAGACTGGCTCTGACATTTATTGGCTGTGTGATCTTGGGGAAGTCATTTCCATTTTCTCATCTGATATATGATGGAATAGAATTAGATGATCATTTTAAGTACCTTTATGTTTTAGTATTATATGATTTATAAGGATTCCAAAATGGTCTAGCTTTTGTACAATTCTTTTTTCAGCTAACTACATAAATGTACCTTTAAAATCATGTATAATATTACACATAAAATAAATAGGTCATATAATAAAAGAATTATGCAATTAATTGTTCACTTAAGAGCAGAGAAGGGAGAGGATATATGAAGAACAACAAATATGGCTGAAGAGTTAAATGTGTGACTCAAAGTAGTACATAATCAGCCTGAAATGATAGGACTGCGCCAAATCAGAAAGTGTTTTAAATATCAAAGTTGCTTTGTATTTGACCTTAAAGTCATTGGAGAAATGAATTGAAGGAAGGCAGGAAAAGCTAGATTCAGAGAAACCAATTAGGAGACTGTTGCAGTAATCCTTGTCAGTGGTCATGAGAACTTAGGCTAGGCATGAAATTGAAACTCAAGTGGTAATGTGGTTTACAATAATAATTCAAATTATGACAATCATCTTGATACTGTACTGTTCAGTGCTTAAAAATATTTCTAATAAGGTTCAAGTTCAAAATAAATTAAACAAGTAAATAAATGCGTGAATGAATAAGTATATATAGTGGGGGGACAAAATATCACCTACAAAAAAAATTGTTTTTCACAATTTCACATGTATAATGTGATTCATATTACTTGCCTTCTCCTTGAGTAGGAAATGGGCACAAGGGAGGGAGAGATTTTGCAACTCAAAAAAAAAAAGAAAAGAATTAAAAAAAAATAAAAAGGTTCAAATCCTTAAAGTTAAGAATCCCTGTTTTGGAGAATTCGTTATGAAATTCTTTAGTTCTACCCCTGGAATCAGATAGTTCAGACATTAACAAGAACTTCTGTTTACTTTTTTCCCTAAGGAAATCTGGCACCTCTAATAGGTGCTTCCCATTGACTCACCAGTCATCCCTTGTCTTTTACTAACACATCCCTAATGCTAGCAACAGCTGATGGGTAATAAGTTACATTCTTCTCAGTATAAATCAGTCACCTAAGAAAACAAGTCACTGTTCTTTCATAAGATTAGAACATAAGTAAATAAAGTTCTATGCAAAACCAAGCCCAATAAAGTCTCTTTCAAGTTATGAAAAGGGGTTAATGTTTCAGCTTGAAAAAAATAGATTCTAAGATCATAAGTGGAAAGAATCTAGATCATGTAGATATTTATGAATTTTATGGCATAAATTCCACTTGCAATTAATGTCCATAGTGAGAAATAACAAGTAGCAAATTTAATAACTGATGTCCTGTTTATATTTTTATTGACAAGATTACTTATCTACTTGTGTTATATGTGATACTCTACCTTTAGTAAGTTATTGATGAATAATAATAATAAGGTATTTGAACTTCACAAATGTATTTAAATTTAATACAAATTTCATAGAGCATAACTGAAATCAGTCATAGCTTTTAGATATTGTGCATATAATCAAGATCCAGGTTATGATGGTTAATAAATAATTATCCTTTACAAGTGTAAAGAGAATCCTAACAATTTTGCTAATTACTCTTCCATACTTCACATATTAGTTGCTATTAAAGTGATTATTTGTGACACAATAGTAAAAATAGCTTTATTTACCTGAATATCAATTAGATGAAAGCTTAATAAAATAAGATACTAAGGAATGCATTAGTCTAAAAGCACTACTCCAATGTCAACATGGCTTTGTTTTATGGATCTGGGTAATGAATGGAACTAGATTACCTATTGTAAGCAAACACGGGTCATTTCTAGTTTTTCATTTTCCTCATTCAAGTGGCAAAAGAACTCACCTCTCTCAAGTGAATTTCTGTAATTAGATTTCAAGGACTAGGTAATACTTAGATTGAATTTGCAATTTATTTTAAACATGGAAATTATTAGCAGCATTATGTGTGTCCTTTCTCACGATGTCATCTACTTGAATTAAATCTTGATAAAGAGGAGACTTCAAGAGAGGAGAAAATCTATCCTGAGCATAGAGAGCAGAGAGGGGAAACTGATTTCCCAGATTTCTTTTGGAGTTTAAACTGCTGAGCAAAATTCAGACTCTGGGGTTGTCAGTCTGCAGGCTATCCTCAGGACTCAAATATATTTAGGGAATAAAAGGCGGTAATACTCATCAGAAGCTAGTATACACAATTCATCAAAGTGATGTGGAAATTGGCTCTGAGCCCTATGATTAACGGCAAGCCACCATACTTCATTTCTCAGTAGTTTAACAATAGATCACTGCTTCTCTTTGGAGAGGTGGGTAGCTACAGCAGAAATCTTAGCTCTAAATGAATTGCAAGTGGGTGACTATTAAGGACATGGTTACCTCTTGCTTTTGAGAAGAGGTCCATTTCAGATTATGGGGTGTTTGGTGCAGTGGTTATAGACTATAATGTCTTAGAAGGAGGAAACCACTTGTAAAGTGCTGAGTTGCAAGCCATGGGTAGAAAAGAACTCAAAATGCACTACAATCTTCTTATGATGTGGCTGATTACTATGTAGGCCTGGGTATATCATAAACTCTCTGTTAAATTAAGCATAGGCAGGCATTGGGAGTTCTTTAGTTAACCAAATATAGCTATTCTCCAATTTAAAAATCCTACATATATTTCATTCAATTTAACAGGCATTCTTTAAGTGCTTATTATGAGCAAAGCACTGTGTTAGACTCTGGGGATACCAAAATAAAAAATAACCCAGTCCCAGCACTCAAGGAGCTTACAAACTAATGTAGGGGATAAGATGTATATGCAAATATATAATAATAATTCTTGACATTTTTATAGCACTTTAAGATATACAAAGCACTGTATCTTATTTGATCCTTGTAACACCCTAGTCAAGTAGGTAAATAGGTATTATTATCTCCATTTTATGGACAAGAAAATTGAGGCTCTGAGAGTTTAAGTGGCTTTCTAATAGTCATGTAACTGATAAATGTCAGAGGCAGAATTTAAACCCAGGTCTCTTTCTTCTACACAAGATATAAGTAAAAATGTGAACAGAGCAAAGGACTTATCTAGACAAATTGGTTTAAATTTTTTGAAGGGGGATTAAGGAAGTTTTTATGTAAAAGGTAGTGTCTATGCTCAGCTTTGGAGAAAGAGATGGATATTTTCACAAACCAAAATCTAATGTCGGCACATTCTATACAAGCCTGGGGTAGAGAGAGTGCAAAACAAGATGAAGAAATAAATGACCAGTCATCCACTTTGGCTTAACAGAGTTTGCCAAGGGGAGAACTATAAAAAATATTTGGGAAAGTAAGTACAGCCAGATTGTTAAGTATGAGTAATCAACCTGTACTATACATGTCAGAATTACAGTTTCCTTTAGGCCTTAATACATTGAAAGCATTCTCTGAGATGCCGTGTTTTCTTCTTTTTGGACAGCTAGTGATTCTCATAACTGAAGATAAAACACTAAATGAGGAATGGGAAGAAACTATTTTCCTCTTATCTTTTGCATGGTAGCTGGCAATCTTAAATTTGAATTAAATTTTCATAGTGTGTTAATGAAATTTTCCCCAGTATCCTAAGTTCTGATTCATTAAATAGATCATTATGACCTTGGTCAAGTCAAATCACAAAATAATCACAGTCACAGAAGCACAGAATTTAAGTTGGAATATCAGCACCATTTAATGTAATTTATCAGGTGAATAGTTATTCAGATTATGTTTGAAAACATCCATTGAAAAGGAACCCATTCTATTTTTCAATATTTCTGAAGCATCCCTCAAAATTGATGTAAAAGTTTATGATTTTGGAAACATTAGATTTAGTGGTAGCATGAACTGTATATGCTAGATCAATTCCAAAATTATAAAAAAAAAGTTTATTTGTCACAATGTCTATTTTTAAAAGTACTTGATTCTCTGTATAGATTTTGCTGATCTTCATATACATCAACATTCCTATTCTTGGGAATTGTGGACTGTCTGTTTAAGGTGAATGAATTATCAATGCACAATTCATGGTTTTTTTCAGATTAAGCATCCATGAAGACTTTTCTTTGTTCTATAATAGCAGTTACAATTTAGATCATTCTATTGCTTTTTAGGATTCTATTTCTTGAGTTTGTAGATTTTTCAAAGCTTTTGCTCAATAAGAATCCTAGATTCCTTTAATTCCTGGTTGTTACACACTAGGTTGACCTATTTTTATTGTTGTAAAACTACATATGTACAACTTTCCCTTCAGTTAAGGACTATGTTTTTCTAGAACTACTAGAATGGATGGAATAGATATGAGGAAATAGTCCTCTCTCCTCCCTGTGAATTGTAGTCTCATGCTCTCCTGGCTTGAGCCACTTACCAAGATTGTTGAGGTTCTCTTTTTCTATATAGTTCCACCTTTAATGAACTATATTATTTTCATGCTGTGGTTCCAGGGCCTCATTGTTATCAGTTAAAATTAGAAAATAGTGCAGTATAATATTAGTAATAATAATAATAATAATTGCCAAAATTCATATGAAGCTTCAAACAAAGCATTTTATCTCATTTGATCCTCACAATAATTCTGTGAAATAATTCCCATTATCCTTATTTAACTAAATGAGAAAACTGAGTGTGGGAGAAATTAAGCAACCAAGGTCACATAGCTAATAAAAATGGGAGGCAGAATTAAAATTCAAGTCTTCCAAATCTAAAACTCTCTCCACTGCTCTATCTATTGCTTGCCTAGCACATTGAAGAAAGTGTCAAGAAGCCTGAGTTCTAGACCTGGAGTTTCCAATATTTTTTAGTGACAATTTGGCAAGTCATTTAACCTCTCTGAGACTTAAATTTTATTTGAAAAAGGAAGTGAATGCACTGGAGCTCTGAATCTATGATCCCATGATCTTCAGGTCTCTGCTACCTCATTACTCTGAGTTTCATAAACTCCATAGTGCCATTTGAGGCAGTGTGGTACATTGGAAAGGGCTTTTGTCTCTGGGATTAGAGAATAAAACTTTCACCTCTCAAACTTAGTATCCCTGTAACCTTAGAGAAGTCACTTAACTTGCCTGTGGCTGTTTGAAGTTACTGGATCTCAAATCCTCTTATCTCACAGTGTTTTTCTGAAGATAAAGCAAGCTAGTGCATATACAAAAGCTTTTAGCTAAGGATATAAATGCACCTAAAAGACATCATAAGTACTGCAAAACTTTCAGTTGATTCTAACCAACCTGTGCAAAAATCAGACCTAACCTCTCTCAAAGAGCCACAATCAGATGTGAAAAAAAAAGCATTAAATATTTCAAGAATGTCAGCCTGTCCTTTTTGGGAGACTGTCAAACTGTATGATAAAAATTGTGCATCAAACTATACTACAAATTCATAATTGGACTAGCTTGCACCAGAGCTCAGCCTGCCAACACTAATAGAGAGTTTTCAAATTCCATGGATATAGGTGAGGATGTTCTATAGAGGATTCTTTTCCAATTCCCTTTCATGCTCATCTTTTTCTTCAAAAGAAAAAAAAACTTTTATTTTTGTTCATATCTTTTGTTTTCATATCACCTTCAGTTATGAATACATCTTTTTCACCTCTCCTCCTCAGTTAGGCAGTTTTTGTAACAAAGATTTATAAAAGAAAGTAAATTCAGCAAGATAAATCACCATAATAGTCCAGTAAATGAAATATTCTTCATTACTAGTCTTCTACTTCTCCAAAGACAGAGGAGCAACCAAATTTCTCAAATCTTCTCCATGGTCAAGTTTGGAAAATATAATTATACTATATTCAATATTGTTTTGTTTTTATTCTGTTCACTTACATTGTTTAATTCAGGACTGAAAACATAATTTCATTAACATTTCATTAATATACAGATTTCTCAGATAAGCAAACTCCTTATGCCCATGAAGGTCAGTACCATCTGTGAAATGTATAGTCTCAAACCATTGTGGTATTACCTGTTTCACCCACAGCCACACATCTAAAATATGTCAGAATGGAGAATTTGAACTCAGATCTTCTTGCATAGGCAAGTAGTTAGCACAGTAAATAATGTTAAACTTGGAGTTAGAAAAGATCTGAGTTTAAACTGTGGTTTAAATGAGCCTGCACAAGACAAGATTAAGAGGGAAGCATCAAATTGGAAAATCATCTTTACATTTAAGGGTTCTGATAAAGGCTTCATTTCTAAAATATATAGAGAATTGTCTCATATTTATAAGAATTCAAGCCACTCTCCAATAGATAAATGGTCAAGGGATATGAACAGACAATTTTCAGATGATGAAATTAAAACCATTTCTAGTCATATGAAAAGGTGCTCCAAATCACTATTGATCAGAGAAATGCAAATTAAGACAACTCTGAGGTAACACTACATACCTGTCAGATTGGCTAAAATGACAGGAAAAGATAATGACGAGTGTTGGAGGGGATCTGGGAAAGCTGGGACACTGATACATTGTTGGTGGAACTGTGAACGGATCCAGCCATTCTGGAGAGTAATTTGGAACTATGCTCAAAAAGTTATCAAACTGTGCATACCCTTTGAGCCAGCAGTGTTTCTATTGGGCTTATATCCCAAAGAGATCTTAAAGGAGGGAAAGGGACCCACTTGTGCAAGAATGTCTGTGGCAGCCCTTTTTGTAGTGGCTAGAAACTGGAAACTGAAGGGATGCCCATCAATTGGAGAGTGGCTGAATAAATTATGGTATGTGAATGTCATGGAATATTATTGTTCTGTAAGAAACGACCAGCAGGACGATTTCAGAGAGGCTTGGAGAGACTTGCATGAACTGATGCTGAGTGAAATGAGCACAGCCAGGAGATCATTATACACAGCAACAACAATACTATATGATGGTAAGTTCTGATGGACATGGCTCTCTGCAACAATGAAATGTCTCAAACCAGTTCCAATTGTTCAGTGAAGAAAGCCATATATACCCAGAGAGGGGGATATGAAATGTGAGCCACAACATATCATTTCCATGATCTCTACTGATGTTTGTTTGCTTTGGGTTTCCTTTCTCAGATATTTTTTGTTCACGTAGATACAATTGTTCTTGCACAGCAAGATAAGTGTGGAAATATGTATACATATATTCAACTTGTCAAGTATTTTAATATAATTAACATGTAGTGGACTTCCTGCCATCTAGGGGAGGGAAGGGGACTGAGGGGAAAATTTGTAACGGAAAGCTTTGTAAGGATCAATGTTGAGGAACTACCTATACATATGTTATGCAAATAAAAAGCTTTAATAAAAAAATAAAAAAAAAATAAATGAGCCTGCACAAGTTATGTAACATCTTATAGCTCTAATTTCCTCATCAGTAAAATGGAGCACCTACCTAGAGGGATTTTTGTGCAAGTCAAACTTTGCAAACTTTAAAGCACAATATAAGTGCTAACTTATCATCATCATCATCATCATTCATCATCATGAGTCATTTTTCCTAGCTCCAAACCACTTCCTATCCATCTCACTATGCTTCCTTTCATTTGTTTTATATTTTGTGCATACTGTCTTCCTGCCTTCTTCATATTCTTCATATGTTCTTCATGCCTTCTTGGTTGAGTGCTTTCCAGGATTCTTTGTGTTCATCCTTTAGTAAAGTACAGTGATATTATATTATATCCATGAACCACAATTTGTTTAGTACCATTCTCCAGTCAATGGGCAACAACATTGTTTCCACATCTCTGCTACTACAAAAGATGTTGCTGTAATTATTTTGTATACCAAGCTTTTTCAGTCTTATTTTCCTGAAAATTCTCAAGTTCATTTGACTTTCAATGTCTTATTGACTAATGATTCAATGCATTTTTTCCACAATAATAATTATTTTTATTTTTTAACCTTTAAAAATTCTTATTTTCGACAGACTCTTGAACTGGCAGTTCATAGCCATCAATCCTTTCAAACTTTTGTGCCCGTTTCATCTCCTGAAGATTTTTCAGAGCCACCACCTTCACCCTGAAGTTCCATTAGTTATCACAATTCAAATTTGGACTTTTTGAGCATCTTGAGTTTTCAAGCAATATATCATGGAGAAAGTAAATGGTTTTTTCTATGACTTTTACAATGCTGTTTGAAATTAGTTTATTGACTTCTTTTGAGTCATTTTCATGATTTCCATCATTTTCTTAGGAATCTGATGGATCACTTGGTGCAGGGCATAAAAAGTGTTATGGATCTGATTTTTGCACTTTTTGGTATAACCAACACAAAAGAGGCAGAGCAAGAAGCCATTAGTGGTTTTGACATCAACAAGGGCTTCAATCATGGTCTGCCACTTTTTGATCATGGAGTACATCTTGTCCTGGGTAAGATCCATTCCATGGAAATTGGTCACACAAATTTTATCGTGGATATCTTCAGTAATTAACTTAACCTTACAAAAAGCAACCTCATTATTCTGCAAAGCAGCAAGACTCACTTCAAAAACCTGACTCTCGAGACCATTAGAGGCAATTTTGGTTCTTTGAATCCTTGTAACCAGTGTCTTGCCAGTATTGCAAATGTTGAACATAGCTGGTGCTTTTGCATCATACAATCTATCTTAGAAAACGGCTGAACCATTTTCTTCTTGTTTCCTTTTTGTCTCCTTTTTGCCATACAAAACATTCTCATTTGTGCCATCCCTTCTCTTCTTCATTTTTCTTGAATTAAACAATCCCTGACTGGCATTGCCTAAGAACATCGGCCTGTGTACTTAAACAGTTAAGTTTCAAAAGCTTATATTGCTCTTTTACTCCCTCCATTAGAATTATTTTTCATCTTGAAGAATCTGTGGTCATTGTTCTGTGACTGAAGTTTGAAATTTTATTGAGAATAAAATGTAAGCTTCTATTTTTTAGCTGGGTAATGAAGCATATCTTAATAGTCTACCAACTTTGGATCCTAAGAGAAGTGATAAAAATTTGCTTGCTCCCCAATACAATGTTTAAAAACATTAGTGAGGTGGATTTATAAGATGTAGAAATCCTAGGTTTCATTAACTCTTAACCCAAAGAATTCTGGCACAAGAGAGGTTAATTGAGACCAAAGGATCCTGTTCTGGTATTACTACTTAGGGATTAGAGGGCTATTAGTAGACAATGTTCCAAAACTGAGATCATCAGTAATCTTGCTAATGTGGCAAAATGAAGCAGGCAGAAGGAAAGTTCATTTACCTGATATAAGTATAGATCAGAGATCAGACAGAATCACAGTTGAGGCCTTACTCCATTAACTATGAGATCAAACAAGGAGGAAAAGACTGGAGAACCCAAGGTCTAAAAAGATAAGAAAGATCTGAGATGGGAAATAGATCCAAAAATCAAGAAAATTCAAAATGGAGCACAAAATCCGAGATTTGAAATATTTAAAAGATAATTAAGACTGACAGTTTCTAATAGTTTCCAATTTGCCTTTATCTCCAGGTGTGTTGCAAGGCAAGAAATGGAAGGGGGAGGGAAAGGGGAAAGAGAATTGAAAGGGAAGAGGATCATAAGACCCACTTTGCTGGTCCTTAGTATCTGGCCAGGCTTTGACAAAGCCATTCTTGGAAAGATGCCTACATTCTTTCTTTACCATAGTGAAAGATTGCCTTTCTGAGGATAAATGGGGTAGGGAGAAGTGAAACTAAAAGACAAATATAACAATTCTCTTCAGTGCCTTGTGTAGGAAGGAAATTGTACATGTGTGTATGCATAACATAAATAGATACATATACATACATACATACATATATATGTAAGTATGGAGAGAAAGAAAAAGACAGACAGAGACAAAGAGACAGAGAGAGAAAGACAGACATACAGAACGAGACCAAGAGAGAAAAAGACAGAGAAAGAGAGAGAATGACAGAGAGAGAGAGAGAGAAAAAGAGAGAGAGAGAGACTAGACTCCTAAAAATCTATTCCTCTGAAAGCACAGAAGTTTTCCCTTTCAAATTTAGTGTTTGTAAAGACCCACAGGAAGCAGGTTAGTCCAGTGAAAACTGCTCACTCTGAAGTCAAAGGATACAAATTCATATCCTATCTTTGATGCTTACAACTGCCTAACATCCCATAACCTTAGTTTCTTCATCAGGTAAAATGAAAGGGATGAATTTATCTGGCTTCTAAGCAATAAAGTATTGCTGCTCTTGATTTATTATTCAAAAGGATTCTTATAGTTACTGTGACTTGTTTTTGTTTTTATATTTCTGTTCTCAGCAAAGTAAGAACTTTCTAAATATTCATGGAAGTTTAAAATTTATTTTGTTTTAGGTAACTGACAGGTATAAAAGAAGTTCTGTTAAATTCACTCAAACTTGGTTTGAGACATTAAAATCCATTCACATCCATCTGTTCTTTTCCCCCCAGATCTTTGATGTCATCTATGTGATAAGATCCTGAGGGAGAAATATTATCTACCAAGTGAGTTCTCTATCTGTTAGAGGCTTAGAGGTTTCCCATGGTCATTAGGGGGAAATTATTGACTCATTCAGGGTCACACAGTTATGCAGATATAGGAGATAAACTCTTATCTTCTTAACTCTGAGATCAGTTTGCTATATATTACAACATACTGTCTCTCTTTTCCTATTCACTTGTTTGTTTTCCGAGAGGACCAATGACATCAGGGGGTTATGAGTTGACTCAAACATAAATTGGATTTAACACAGGAAGAGCTTCTTAGATACCACTACACACCTCTCAGATTGACAAGATAAGATAAGTCAGTAAAAGGCAAGCACAAATGTTGAAGGGAATGTGGAAAAACTGGGACCCTGATACATTGTTGTTGGAACTGTGAACGGATCCAACCATTCTGGAGAGCAATTTGGAGCTATGCTCAAAAAGTTATCAAACAGTGCATACCCTTTGACCCAACAGTGTTTCTACTGGGCCTATATCCCAAAGAGATCTTAAAGGAGGGAAAGGGACCCACATGTGCAAGAATGTTTGTGGCTATAAACTGGAAACTGAAAGGATGCCCATCAATTAGAGAATGACTGAATAAATTATCGTATATGAATGTTATGGAATATTATTGTTCTGTAAGAAATTACCAACAGGACAATTTCAGAGAGGCCTGGAGAGATTTGCATGAACTTATGCTGAGGGAAATGAGCAGAACCAGGGGGTCATTGTACATGGCAACAAGAAGACTATATGATGATCTATTCTGATGGGCATGGTTCTCTTCAACAAAGAGATGATTGATGTCAGTTCCAGTTGTTCAGTGATGAAGAAAGCCATCTACACCCAGGGAGAGGCCTATAGGATCTGAGGGTGGACCACAACATAACATTCTCGCTCTTCTTGTTGTTGTTTGCTTGCATTTTGTTTTCTTACTCATTTACTTTCTTTTTTTGATCTGATTTATCTTGTGCAGCAAAAATATGTTTATACATATTGGATTTAACATATTTTAACATGTTTAATATATATTGAATTGCTTTCCATCTAGGGGAAGAGGTGGGGGGAAAGGAGGAGAAAATTTGAAACACAAGGCTATGCAAGGGTCAATGTTGTCAAATTATCCATGAATATGTTTTGAAAATAAAAAGCTTAAATAAAAATCAAAACAAAACAAAATAATAAAAGGAAGGAAGAATTGTATAGTAGTCAGCTTCACTCTCTCTTCTAGAGTCAGATAAGTCTAAGGAGAAGATAAAACTCTGGACAGCCGACAATCCCTCAGAATGACCTTAGCATCTTTTCTGCCCAAACTTGAAACATTCCAACACATGATTCAGCCACCTCCATGGCCATTGGAACACACTGTTCTCATCAACCTATTCTGCTGGGAGGAAGTCTTCACATCATGAGGCCTGTTGTTTATCCTCAACCTGATTTAGTCCATCTGCTGGGGAAGTTTTACCACAGTGTGGCAATAGAATCACAGGTGAGAGCTGAGTCACAGGTGAACACCAAAGACGGATAAGCAGCTCTGAAAAGGACTCTTGGCAAGACCTCACATCAGAAGCATTAGTCCTCTCTACCCATCCTATAAATTCCCTTCACATATTATTCCTAAATAAACTCTTCACTGACTTACTCCAGAAAATTTGACCAGAACCAATGAAAAAAGTGTTATTATAAATAATTTGTTGAATTAATAATATCAATATTTTAACATTAATTAATAATTATAAATTAATTAATAAATTATTTAAGAGGAATATTAGCTTTCTCACCTTCAACAAACTCTCCCTTGAATTCTTCCCTTTCTTTCCCAGCCTATCTCAAGTTTATACTCTAAATTGTACATGTATGTATGCATAACATAAATAAATAGATACATATACATACATATATAAGTATGGAGAGAAAGAAAAAGACAGAAACAGAGACAAAGAGACAGAGAGAGAAAGACAGACATACAGAACGAGACCAAGAGAGAGAAAGACAGAGAAAGAGAGAGAATCAGCTACAATGATCTCAGTCAAGTAATCAATTTATCAATCTGTCAACAAGCCCATTAATTAAAAATCTGCTATGGATCAGACACTATAGAACATACTGGGTTTACAAAAGATGAAAAACAAACAATTCCTGCCTTGAAGGAGCTTACATTCTTATGAAAGAGGACACAACAGCTACACATTGAAGTTTATATTAAATATATATAAAATAAATGAAAAGTAATTTATTGAGGGTGAAGGAGGAAAAAGCCACGAATTGCTTATATCTAGATAGTGAGAAAGAATCCAAGGAGGCCATGTAAAAAAAAACTGCATTGGAGTTCAAAATGAAAAAAGCTAAGAATTCTCAGTGGTGTAGTTCTTTCAGAGAAAAGAACTTAGTTTACACTAAGAAGATTTGAGTTAGACCCACAATGGACACCTTCAATCATTGGGCCATCATCTAAAGTCCATAGCCCTGAGTTTATTCTGCCCTAAAATCAGAGGGCTGGATGTGCTAACCTCTGAGATACCTGCCAGCTGTGGAAATATGAGACGAGGCATGGGGAATAGTTTATGCAAAAGCATGGAGGCCAAAGATAGAATGCCATGTGTGAGGAACAGCCGGAAGACCAGTTTTGTTGAAATGCAGTGTATATGATGAGGGGTCTAAAATGTCCTGGAGGGACCCAGAGCCTTTACTTTCAGGATTTCATTGCTTACTCAAGTTCCTAGCGTTACATTTGATCCCATTTTTGGCAGCTGGTCCCAGAACAGATGCTAACCAAAATCATGAAGGAAGCAAAGTTCCTCTTGCACACTCTGCCTTTAGCATGCATCTCCTTTTCAGCTATATTTTTATTGGTATCTTTGGGTCTAAGATATCTGATCATCTGGACCTGACATCTGTAACTAAATATTTTTCTTGGTAGAAATCCTCCTAATAGACATGGCTTGTAGTAACTATTAAATGGAAAAGCAAGAGAGTTTAGTGTGCAGTGACTGAGGTTAACAGTCAGAAAACCAGGGAATCTAATCATAATTCTGCCACTGGTTCTCTGTGTCTCTGAATTAAGTCACTTAAAGTTTCCAGATCTGTGTTTCCTTATCTATGAAGATTTTCTTACTGTTTGATACCTTTCTCATGTGGCTATTTTTAGGATCAACTGAGAAATTGGAAAAGAGGCACTTTGGAAACCATAAAAGGACAGATTGTTGCTGTTGTTGTTAATTGCCAATAATTAAAGATGAGAAGGCAGCTAAGTGGCTTAGGGCAGCTAGGTGGCACAGTGGATAGAGTGCCAGCTCTAGAACCAGGAAGAGTCATCTTTGTGAGTTCAAATCTGATCCCAAATATTTACTAGCTGTGTCACTGTAACTCTGCTTATCTCAGTTTCCACATCTGTAAAATAAGCTGGAAAAGGAAATGGGAAACCACTCTAGTATCTCTGCAAAGAAAAAACCAAATGGGGTCACAAAGAGTCAACAACAAAAAATAAGAAGGTACAATTAGGTCTTAATTTGCATTAAATTCTTACTTCTTCCAGCCTGGGCAGTATTTGGATAGTATTTTGCCCATACCATAGACCAATTCAACCAGGAGAATCATGTTGCATAATGACCCAGGGCATAAAGATAACAGATGCTGGAAAAAACTGTGGATGACTATATTACAAAGACCTTCATAAACTTCAAAGCCCTTGAACTTGGGGACTTTTGGCTCATCATGTAAGAAGAAACATTAAACAAAAACTTGCTCTGCTCCTACAAACTCCAGGTATACTAGTTCCAACCAAAACTGCCTCTGACAGATGAAATTCAACTTAACACATTATGAGGTAAGAGAAACTTGGTAACTTTTTGTTAAAATCAGTTATGATCTGAAGGCTCACAGTGCAGACTTTTCTAAGGACAAGTTTATAAAGAGCCGAATTTCTGTGAACACAGGAAATTCAACTTCATCCAGATTTTGAGTGACAGTAATGAGTCCCTCTAGTTAGTACTATAATTAAATTTACTTTCAAAACTCTCTTTGTGTGCAGCCTGAAGTAATAGAAAGAACATTGGCCCAGGAGTCAGGAGATCTGGATCCTTGCTTTATGACCTTACCAAGCCACTTCCCTTCTCTGATCTCAATTTCTCCATCCATAAAATGAGAGGGTCTAGATGATCCCTAGAGATGATTCCTATTCCAACATTCTATAACTGTGGCTAAATAGACCTAAGAGATGCAAACCAGAATGGAAGTCAATGAACTTTGAAGGCTCATATTGGCAGGACTTTGGACATTCATTTTTAAAATAACTACAGGGTAATATAAAATGTTCTATATTTTTCTGAACTCATGGATTACCTTGTGTGTAGGCAGAGTGGGTGACAGCCTATTTGGAATGATTTGAGGGGATATGCCTAAAGGGAAGCCACAAATTGTAATATTAACTTTGTAGGATTGTTGTGTGGCTCAAATGAAATAATGTATATAAAACATTTTGCAAACTTTAAAGACCAATATAAATGACAAATTTTGCTATTATGTAATAGTAATAATCTAAAATTTAGAGTAGTAATGATAAACTTATTGAGAAAAAGCTCAATGTTTGTGCTGGCTTAATTAATTCAATAAAATCATATGTAGAATTTTGATCCAAAACCAGGAAAAATTGAGATTAAATCCTGCCACAAATAAATGGGCACATAAATCATTGTTATTATTATTATAAGATTACAGATCTAGAGCTGGAAAGAACCCCAGAGCCTCTCTAATTCAACTTCCTTATTTAATAAATGAGAAAATGAGGCCCAAGCAGGTTAAGTCACTTGTCCACAGTCACACATTCTCTAAGATGAGATTTGTTCTTTGTTTTTCAAAGTACCTTGGGGAAGTAGATACTTGGAGAAAGAAAGGGATTCTTATACTGGCCAAGTTGGTTCCTTCCAGCCTTAAAATATATGTGTCCCAGGGAACATTTTGCCCAAAGTAATTCACCTTGAGATGGTAGATATAGGATCAATTTCTCAGAAAATATTAGAGCTGGGAAAAGCCAAAGAGATTATTTTGGATAAGGCCCTCATTTTATAGAGAAGAAAATAGAAGCCCAAAGAGGGCAGGCAACTGTGTCAAGATGACAGAGCTCAGATTAGAAGCCTCCACTTCTGGCATTCATTCTAGGTATTCCAATTACATAATAATGCAAAAAGGAAGAGACAATCAGCAGTTACAAAGATTTCCTGTAGCCTGCCTTCATGGTTTGTGAGTGTGTGTGTGTGTGTGTGTGTGTGTGTGTGTGTGTGTGTGTGTTACTCCTTCTCTGTGTATTCCACCTCTGGAAAAAAAATCAGTCCCATTTAGGATAATTCCACAGCAGGCAGGATTTTCATTGTGGTGCTTATATTTCTGTTATATGCACTTTGAAATTTCCAGCTAATTGGAGTTAATCACTGGCAGTGAAGTTAGGTAATTACCTATTAACAGTTAATGTTTGATAGGATGGATTAAAGAGCTGGCCAAGCTATTTGGGGATTTCATAGTTCCTTTGTCCTATGCTTTGTCTATGGTTCTTCTTTTCTAATATCAGATTTAGAGCTGAACTATCTCTAAAACCAATCCCTTCGTTTTACAGGTGAGGAAACAGAAGCCTAGTATAGGTCACTGACTTCTCCAAGTTTAGATAGGTGGTCAGTTAGGATTCAAAGTCAAGCCATTTGGGAATAAACCAGGGCTTTTACCACTATACTGAACTGTTTTGTTTGTTTGTTTTTTGGTTTCTCTGATTTTGGGTTTTTGTTTTTGTTTTTTTTCCTTTCCATCCAGCTTATTCTTTAACTGGGAAAATTCAAGTCTTGAATTTCACTAAAGACAGGATTATTTTTTCAGGAACATCATCTATACTTGGTTGTAGAAGTACTTTTTTTACAAATGAATTTTATTTTTATAATCCATAGAAATAGGTTTTTTCAATCTACCATCTTCTAACCCATTGAGAAAAAAGAAAAGAAAAAAACAGATTCCTTGCAACAAATAAATTCTTTAATTGTCTATGTTCAAAAAGTATACATCTTATTCTGTATTCTGCATCCATCAACTCCCTCTTAGGATGTGAGTTGCCGACATCATCTCTGGAATCATGAATGACCATTGTATTGATCAGGGTTCTTTTTTTTAAACTTAATTTATTTTATTCTGAACTTAAGAAATAAAACAAGCATTTTCATAAGTTAGTAGAACATGGAAAAAGTGATTGGAAATGAAACCAAACATCTATTATATGTACAAGTTGATAATCCTTTTAAATATATAATAAAGTTATCATGTAACTCTTTTTCCCCTCTTTTTCTCCCCCCATCCTAAATGTGGCTACCATTAAACATACACACACACACACACACACACACACACACACACACACACACATATATATATATATACACACACACATATATATATATATGTATATATACATAATAATTCCTGATCTAGAAGAAGTCTCACATTGGCTTGAGAAGACCTGTATTCAAGTCTTCCCTCTGATATTTGTGAATACTTTTCTGTGTCTTGGTTTCCCTCATCTTCAAACTGGGGATAAAACTAGTATTGTCTAGTTGCCACTATTTCTGTGAGCACCAAATATGTCAATGAACATAAGGAATAATCTATCAGCTATTCATACAGAGAGGAAAAGTGGTAGAGTGGAGAGGATGCTGTGTCTGAAATCAAAGGACTTGGATTCTGTGTGCCTCGGTTTTCTCATATTTAAAATGTAGGTATTAGATTTTATGATTTCTGAGTTTCTGTCTATGAAAGAAAGAGGATAAGCATTTATATAATGCCTACTATGTGCAAGACACAGTACCAAATCCTTTTAAAAATTTATTTACAAAAAATTATCTCATCAAATTCTCACAATCATCCTGCAGGGTAGGTCCTATTATTATCCTCATTTTGTATATGAGGAAACTGAGGCAGACAGAAGTTAAGTGACCTGCTCAGGATCACACAATTGATATCTAAAGCTTAATTTTATTCCAGGCCTGGCTCTCTATTTTCCCTGCCACCTGGCTTTCAAGAATTATTACAATACTTTTTTAAAGTGAAGGATAGATTAATCTTTTTCATTAATTAGCCAATTAAAGCCTTATACAGATTTCCATTTCTCTTGATTCAAGCACTTGCTCTGGGATGCAAGCAGCATAGACCAGAACAATCATACCACTTTGAGGCCCAAAACAACAAGTAATAGACTAGCATGTTTCAATCTTTAAGATGAACAGAAAACATCTTTTGCCCTTAGAAGAGCATCAATTATAAAAAAATCATTTTTGAAGCCATCTCACTGAAAGTTAATAACAAACACTAAAGGTGTTTATGTAGAGGCTTGGTCTATATGGGAAAAACTGATGTGGAAAAAGTGTTTGGATAATGCAAGTCCCCAAACCAACTATTGTGAGCAGTAATTGTTCATGCTGTGCTGCCCTCACTATCCATGAAGAAATAGCCCAAATAGGAAGGTTGTCTCTGTCAATCAGCACAAAGCAATTTCATCACCAATAAAAACTCCATTAAAATGGAATTTTTAAAAATTTATTTTCTTGTGGTTCATAAAGCTAGATGCCCATCATCCCTATCACCCTCCTGAAGACATTGAGAAACAAGGATCCTGTGGCCCTTTATAAAGTGATTGACACTTTCAGGTGGGATTATGGGCACCCAACCTCAAATGGGGCTTGGTTATTGCCCCTTAGGTTGTGACTTTACAGCTAGTCACCAGCTTACAAACATATCAAAAATTGTACCTAGCCTAGTATCTTACACATTGCAGGCACTTAGAAAATAGAATAAACAAGGTTTGCACAATGTGTTTTATGTTTCCTTATTTGATCCTCAGAAAAACCCCAGGAGATAGGGGATAACATAATTCTCATGTGTAACATGAGAAAATTAAGGTGCAGAGAGATTAAATAATTTGTCCTGTGTTACATATCTAACTAAAATAGAATTCCAAGGTCTTCCTGACTCCAAGTCCTCCTCTTTAAGCATTGCACCAATGCCTGGTGCATACTTCTTACCTCATTGACCAGTAGAAAGAGAACTAGATTTGAGTCCAGAAGAAATCTGCATTAGATTTCTGTCTCTGACACTTATTCTAGGTTTGGTTAGTTCAATTAACCTCCCTAAGCCTCTGCTTTATCATCTGTGAAATAGGATAATAATATTTACAGAAACTACCTCAAGTGATTTTATGAGGAAAGTATTTATTTTTAAATCTTAAGGCACTGCATAGGAGCAGTTAAATACTATAGTATAGAGTACTGACCCAGGAATCAGGAGGACCTGAGTTCAAATGTGACCTTAGATATTTACTATCTGTGTTTTCCAAAGCAAGTCAAATTATCTTGATTGCCTCTCTCAACCTAAAAAAGCATTTCAGAAATGAATTATTATTAGTATACAAAAATATATTCATATGAGTTGTTAATAATATATATATTTTCAAATTAGCAACAAAATATAATAGAAAAAGTATTGGACTTGGAAACAGGAAATACCTGGTTTTGAATCAGCTCTGACCTGTAGTGATTGTGATGAGCAAGTATTTTCTCCAGAAATTCCAAGGAATTTCTCCACATCTTTGCTTCTTCATGTACAAAAAGAAGATGATAATAACATATAATACATAATAATAACAATAACTAAGTTTTATATAATGCTTTAAATTGTACAAAGAATTTTATATGCACTATCTCATGTTTGTATCACAACAACCCTCTGAAATAAATATTACTTTTTAATCTTCCCTTTTCCAGTGAGGAAACTGATGTTGAAAGTGGTTGAGACTTGCTCATAGTCACATAATTAATATATTTCAGAAACAGGGTTTGAATGTAAATGAGTTTAAATATATCCTCAGATGCTAGCTGTATGACCCTGAGCTTAATCTCATTTGCCTCAGTTTCCTAATCCCTAAAATTAGCTGGAGGAGAAAATGGAAAATCATTCCAGTATCTTTGCCAAGAAAACTCCAAATTGCCTCATGAGTCACACATGAAGGAAAACAACTACACAACAGCAAATATATACATATTTACATATATGTTTTATGCATATATGTGTGTATATATACATGCACATATAACTTTTTTTTGGTTAAAGCTTTTTATTAGCAAAACATATGCATAGGTAATTTTTCAACATTGACCCTTGCAAAGCTTTCTGTTACAAATTTTTCCCTCCTATCCCCTACCCCTTCCTCTAGATGGCAGGAAGTCTAATACATGTTAATTCACATATAACTTTTATAAATATGCTACATATATATGCATATGTGTATATGTATGCATATCAATTTACAACCTTTTTTAAAAGTATTTTATTTATATGTGTAAATATAGTTTTCAATATTCAACTTTGCAAAACCTCGTATTCCATATTTTTCTTCCTCTCCTTCCTTCTTTCCCCTCCCCAAGACAGCAAGCAATCCAGTGTAAGATAGACATGTTCAATTCTTCTTAACATATTTTCTTAATCATCATGATGAACAAAAAAAAATCATATCAACAAGGAAAAAAACACAAGAAAGAAAAAAAAACACGTAAACAAAAAAAGTGAAAATACAATGTTTTGATCCACATTAAATTTCCATAGCTCTCTCTCTCTGGATGGGGATGGCCCTTTCCATCACAAGTTTATTGGAAGTTCAGTATAGACCTACATCTCCCAGCCCATACCAAAAGAAGGTCAAAATTAAAACATTATTTGGGCATAAAGGATAATACCATAAACAAATTAGGAGAACAAGGGATAATTTACCTATTAGATCTTTGGAGAAGGGAGGAATTTATGACCAAAGAAGAACTTGAGAACATGATAAAAAATAAAATGGACAACTTTTATTACATCAAATTAATTTTTTTTCACAAATAAAATCAACAGAAATAAGATTAAAGAGGAAGTACAAAGCTGGGGGAAAATCTTTACAGCCAGTATTTCTTATAAAATTCTCATTTGCATATATGTATATATATATATATAAAGAACTGTGTCAAATTTATAAGAATATGAGTCATTACGCAATTCATAATTGGTTAAAGGATATGAACAATTTTCAGATAACAAATTAAAGTCTTCTATACTTACATGGGGAAAATGCTCTAAATTACTATTCATTAGAGAAATGCAAATTAAAACAACTGTGAGGTACCACCTCATACCTCTCAGACTATCTTAGATGGCAGGAAAAGATAATGATAAATTTTGGAGGGGATGTGGGAAAACTGGGACACTGATATATTATTGGTGGAGTTATGAAATGAGCCAATCATTCTGGAGAACAATCTGGAACTATGCCCAAAGGGCTATCAGACTGTGCATACCCTTTGACCCAGAAGTGCCATTACTGGGTCTGTATTCCAGGGAAATCATAAAGGAGGGAAACAGACCTACATGTGCAAAAATGTTTGTAGCAACTCTTTTTGTGATAGCAAAGAATTGGAAAAGGACTGGATGTCCATCATTTGGGGAATGGTTGAACAAGTTGTGGTACATCAATGTAATGGAATATTATTGATTTATTAAAAAAATGATGAACAAGTTGATTATAGAAAGGTCTGGAAAGATTCATATGAACTAATGCTGAGTGAAACAAGCAGAACCAGGAAGATATTGTACACATTAACAGTAAGGATGTGGGATGACCAGCTATGAAAGATTTGATTCTTCTCAATTGTTCAGTGATTCAAAGCAATTCCAATAACTTTGGGCAGAAAATGCCATCTGCATTCAAAAAAAAAAGAATTATGGAGACTGAATGTAAATCAACATATGCTATGTTCACTATTTTTTTCTGTTTTTATATTTCTCCCATGATTTTCCCTTTTGCTCTGATTATTCTCTCCTAACATGATTCATAAAACAATGTGTGTTAAAAATAAATAAATAAAGTCTATTGGAAGGGTATTGAATCACCTCATTGTTGAAAAGAGCCATATCCATCCATTGATCATCACATAATCTTGTTGTTACTGTGTACAATGTTCTCTTGGTTCTGCTCACTTTATTCGACATCAGTTCATGTAAGTCTTTCCAAGCCTTTTTGAAATCAGATTGTTCATTCTTTCTTGTAGAACAATGATATTTCATTACCAACATTTAGTCAGCCATTCTCCAACTGAGGGGCATCCAGTCAATTTGCCACTACAAAAAGAGCTGCTACAAACATTTTTGCTCATATTGGTCCTTTTCCCTCTTTTATGATCTCTCTGAAATACAGACTACTAGAACCACTACTGGATCAAAGGATATGCAAATTTTATAGCCCTTTGGCCATAGGTCCATTAATTTACAACTTTTAAGCACTTCTTAGAATCACATTATTGTCTTTGGTTTTATTATTATCTCAATTTGTTACTCTCTCATTATTTCCATATTAGTATTATTATTTCAGTCTCATCTTTTTCAAGTGTTCAGATAAAAACAATCCTAGGACAAAATTGCTATCTTGCTATTATTCTTTTATTTAATGGTTTGTGGACTATTGCACAGTTGGATTTGGGTAATTGCTTTTTGTAACTGAATACAAAAATTAGGGATGTAAATTCATCTTCTATAATGAGCACAAGAAATATTTTTCAGATTATGTAAGTGGCAGATGATGGGGATAATATGGAAGTTCCCATGATGTTTTGATTTACCCTCATAGATCTCTATATTTTGAAAATTCTTACTTTCCTTGCAATAACTTCTACTAAAAATATTGTTCTCAAGGCTTTACATATCAGTGTTTTATCTGAGGTATTTGTAGACAACAATCTATCTATGATAATGTTCAATTACCAAGATAGTTTATTGTTTATATTCTCAAGGATATTCACATCATAACTGTACGGCAAGGATTTGTGTTCTGTTAGTTTATGAAATATAGAGAGCTTCTGATGTTTGGTCTAGCCACTAGTTCATATGTTTCAGTTTTTTGCAGCCTGCAATGTCATGTTGCAATTTCTACAATTACCTTGCTTAATCTGCATTGATCCATAAGTCTGGGCTACTCAAGGATAACCAATCTGTTATTCCTGGTCACAATAACCTGGTCCTAAATTGGCATCATAAATAAGTATTTCCATAAACAAATTAGTATGAAAAACATTTTTTCAGAGATTTATTTTCAACATGTTGTTGGTTGGATTCACAAGGTTTTTGTCCATGGAGAGAGATTTATTCTACTCTTGAATATTTTTTATTATTGTTTTTTACATTATTAATTACCTTATTCTCATTTCTTTCAGTAAGTTTAAATAGAAAGTCCTTTGACAAACTGCCATGATGCTTTTGTTCCTTTATACTCAAACTTTTATAAATTACTGCATAAGTACATAAAATAACTGGGGGGGGCGGGATTTGGTAGTTGGAATTAAGTATTTTTATTTAAGCCCATCCACTGCTGATTCACTGAAAGCATCCTTGATAAAAATGATTTGTATCCATTCCCATGTGATTTTCATCTCATTGGCTTATTTATTCCTACTTTGAAATTCGAGATTTTGAATTCTTGGCATGGTGGCAGCTATTAAAATATTCTTAAATTATTATAATTTAATATAGTTATTCATAAAACCATTGAATCTTTTTATATATCTCCAGGTTGATATACTGTTTTCCTGTTGAGTGTTCAATTTATTTTGGAATTTCTTTGTTCAGTATTTTTTCTTTTAGTAACATGTAAATGAATAATTGGCCTATATTTCTAAAAATCACTATGATGTTTTCACCTTTTAATAACAACTATATGGTACCTTCTGTAAAGAAAAGAGGCATTAGATTTCCATGTAAGAGACAACTGGGAAAGTACCATACTAGTCATTCATATGCCACGGTAAAGCATTCCAACCAATATTTTTGGCTCCTATCACTTTCCTGTTTTTCTAGAGACAAAAGCTTCACTCACCTTCTTTGATATAATTATTCCATTGTTCATTAACACAACTTGCATTTTCATTGTGTTCAATTTCTTGGTAACATAAAGACAAGAGCATTTCTACAACTTTCTTTTTGGAGAGATGTATCTTCTGATTTTTTTCCCTTAATCAGGCCTCTGCTGCAAAGTTCTTAATTGATGTTTTGTTTTTTAAGTTACCCTTTGAATTGTTTTGACATCTATCACTTTAACCTCTCAACCATTTCTTTCCCTTAGTGATTAAAGGAATCTAGGATCTCTAATGTGTTTTTATCTTCCAAATTCCTTTCTACAAGTTTCTTTCTTGTTATCTTTAGTCAGACAGCATGAAATTTAAGTTTTTCTACTATATCCTAAATATTGTTTTTATTATTGATATTGTTATTATCATGCAATCAAGACACCATCTCCTACAAAACATGGGCTACATACATACAAAACCAGAGACCCCTCTTTGAAACCTATGGGGAAATCTCTTTTGTTTCCAATATATATTACCTTAGGAGAAGCTAAGAGAGATCTTTTCTCTATTGTCAAACAATAAATAAACAGTGAAAGTTCAAAACTATAGGCCTGAATTCTCCTCATCTTCAACTGACCTCTTAGAGGTCAGTTCCAAGAGAGATAACATATGTATACTTTGGAACGCAGTTAAGTGTAGCTGAAACAGTCTTATAGTAATAGTATATTTTAACACTAGAATGAATTAAGAGACTTTTGTGGGCTGGCTTGTGAATCTAACAAACAATTATTATATTGTTTCTATGGTTTCCCAACCCCCCCCCCAAAAAAATAACTCTCTTGTCTAGGAATTTTTGGAATACAAATTATTCACAAAATAGGGACTATGTGTACAATGGAAGTATAACTTGTTATTTATCCAACTCCGCATTTTCTAATAAAGAACAGTATTAGAAATAAAAAGAAGGAGCCTTCACAAAGGATACTGAAAATCACAGTCATAGAAACTAAAGTTTGCAGAAAACTTAGCAGTCATCTAATCTAATCCCTTTATTTTACAGAAATGGAAACTGAGGTCCAAGAAAGTGATGAAATAACCATATAACATGATGTAGTTGTTAAGAGTGCTAGACTTGGAGTCAAAAGACATGAGAGCAAATTGTCTCCCTATCATTTACTACCTCTGTGACTCACTATGGCTAAGTCAATTCCCTTGTATGATTTATATTTCATTTGTAAAATGAGGGGCTCCTTTGTTGCTCTAAATATATGATCTTCATAAGCAAACTGATTCAGATTAAGTCCATGGAGTTTTATGTCTCTCTGAGACAAAATCATTGCAGTATAGTTTAATGCTAAAAGTAATCTTGGAGACCCTCAACTTCAACCCTTTCATTTAACAAAGGAAGAAACTGGGATGAAGAAAGGTTTAGTAATTTACTCAAAGAAATATAGGTAGAATTTGAATCCAGGTCTTTTTAACCCTAGTACTTTCCCCCCCTCTTATCAGCATAATATCATCTGCAAATCATTTTTACCTATAAGTAATATGGCTGCTGTTTACTCCTAAGAAATATAACCTGTCTTTATAAAGCTTTATAAAAGCTTCTGCTTAACAATACATTGATCAACAAATACATAATGTGGCTATCTACAGAGGCCCAGCCTACATAATCATGAAATCTCTTGGTTACCTTTGAATTAGGAAAGGCCTCAGAAGCTATGAAGTTCAACTGTTACCTAAATAACAATTCCCTTTATATTATGACTGATAACTGGACATCTAAAATTGCTTGAAGAATTCTAGTAAGAAGAATCCATTTCCAAAATTTACTACCTCTAGATGCAGTCCTTTTTATTAGATCTAATTATTTACATATGTATATGCATATGCACATATCTGTATTTGTTAATACAAAGATATGTGTATTTAAAGGGTTACCTAAGGAACTGAGAAGATAAGTCAGTGTCCTAGACAATTCTCTAGAAGAAATGTCCTCAATTTTCTCATACACAATTTCCTCTACCAACAAAATCATAAATTTTGTGATATATGTGTGTGTATGTATATGTATATATGCAAATATAATATATATATATATTTACATAGAAAGAGAAAGGAAGAAAAAGACAGACCCCTACCTATATTATCTATAATACATATACAATGTATTAACATAATGCATACCTTTTATTATATGTTTACACTTACTTATATATATACATATACATATATATATTTGTATTTAATGATAGCCACCTCTAGGATAGGTAGGGAAAGGGAAGGGAAAGTGAGGAAAAGAAACTTATATGATAACTTTATTATATATTTAAAGGAATGGCAAATTGTACATAATAGATTTGCAGTTTGCTGTGCAATCTTTTTTTATTATGCTGTTATGGAAATGCTTATTTTATTTCATAAATTAAAATTTAAATACAATATATTGTTAATACATTATTTGTATGTGTTTATTATTTCACTTATGTACACTTAACAAGGCAGTGGGCAAGTCTCTGTTTTCTGATACAAAACAGGGAACCAAGAAGAAGGCAAGAAGGAACAGAACAAATAAAATTAGATTTGCCAAAGGCAGTTGACAATTCCAGTTAATGCCCAAGACTAATTTAGCCCAGTCAGCTTGGAACACACCAGACCATAACCCTTTTCTAACTCAGCCATCACAAAGCTTTTCTTCCCTTCTCAAAATATGCCTTATTAGCTGTTGACACCCCACTGTGATGATGAGAGGAGGTTGCTGAAATTATGCAGTTCCTTTGCTGAATTCCATTTCTCTCCATAGCTCATTAAGATGTAATGATAGGGAATTAGAAACCGTAGGGTAAAATTCTTTCATGAATCCTGGTGCATCACCCAACCAACTGACACAATTGGCATCCATGAGTGCCCAGAGAAAGCCCAAGGGCATTGTGTAAGTGACTGAAAAGCCGATGGAATCTCAGTGACTGGATTAAGGAATTTGCCATAGCGTCTCTGAACCTAATTGGTCAGCCTCTCACTGGTTGCCAACAATTTCTCTGCATTCTGTGCAACCACCAAAACACTGTTAGCTCAGCTGTTTGGAGTTTGGTGCTAATTAGGCCAAAGTCCTGGGATCAGTTTCTATAAAATCTCTTTAAAAGAGGCTTTATTCTTTGGTTCTACCGACTACATTCATGACTCCTTCAGAATCTCAAGAAGAGTGCTATGGGTCACAAGAACATTCAGAAACATTATTGGATTGAACAGCTTAAGCCCATTTCAACCATTGAGAGGGAACATCAGCTCAAAACAATTTTGTATGGTGGACAAATAAAAACAAGAAATAAACCAAAGTAAGTGAACATCAATTGAAGAATGGCTGGAGAAACTGTGGCATATGGACAGAGACAGAAGGGAGACAGACAGATAAAGATAGAGACAGAGAAGGACAGAGACAGAGACAGAAAGAGAAACAGAGAAGGAAAAAGAGCGTTCCAATTTGGCAAACCGTCTTATTTGAACTGTCTGTCCCCATGCCTAAAATGCTTTTCCTCCTTTTTTCTCTCTATTGGGATTCCTAGTTTCCCTCAAGACTCAATTCAAAAGCCACTTTATAGATGGACTGTCTCTTGAATTCTTACCTAGCTGCTAATGCCTTTGCCTCTCGTTGCCCTGAAATTTCTTTTGCATGTGCTATATGTGTACATACACATGCACGGGCATCTACAGGTATATGCCCTCCATTAAAATGTATGGTCTTGAGGGATTGTTTCACATTTATATTTGTTTCCCCACTGACTAGCATATTAATTGGCATATATAATCATAATTAATCGAAATTTAAATGCTTTTTGATTAATGGATGGATACATGAATTACATATTATGTTCTTAATAACCCTGTGAGGTAAGTGCTATCATTATTCCCATTTTGCAGATGAAGAAACTGAAGCTCAGAGAAGTTAAGTGATTTGCCTGGGATCACCTATTAAAGCAAGTAGGATTTGAACATAAATCTTTCTAATTCCACATCTAGCATTTTATCTGAAATGTTTCTCTACCATTATGATAAAGGAGAAGAATATTTATTTTTTTTATTTTATTATTTTATTATTTTATTATTTTTTTTTTGATTTTTTTTATTAAAGCTTTTTATTTGTATAACATATGTATGGGTAGTTCCCCAACATTGATCTTTACAAAGCTTTCCATTACAAATTTTACCCCCAGTCCCCTCCCCTCCCCTAGATGGCAGGAAGTCCACTACATGTTAATAATGTTGAAATGCTTGAGAAGTTATGCAAGAAAAATCCTATCTACAAGAAAAAAAAAGAATCAGAGAAAGGCAACACATGCAAGCAAATGTCAATAGAGATCATGAAAATGTTACGTTGTGGTCCATATTTCATTTCCCTCTCTCTGGGTGTATATGGTTTTCTTCAGTGAACAATTGGAACTGGTTTGAGACAATTCTTTGTTGCAGAGAGCCATGCCCATCAGAATTGATCATCATGTAATACTGTTGTTGTTGTGTATGATGATCTCCTGGTTCTGCTCGTTTCACTCAGCATCAGTTCATGCAAGTCTCTCCAGGCCTCTCTGAAATCGTCCTGCTGGTCGTTTCTTACAGAGCAATATTACATAACATTCATATACCATAATTTATTCAGCCACTCTCCAATTGATGGGCATCCCCTTCAATTTCCAGTTTCTAGCCACTACAAAAAGGGCCGCCACAAACATTCTTGCACATGTGGGTCCCTTTCCCTCCTCTAAGATCTCTTTGGGATATAGGCCCAGTAGAAACACTGCTGGGTCAAAGGGTATGCACAGTTTGACAACTTTTTGAGCATAGCTCCAAATTGCTAGGAGAAGAATATTTAAAGAAAATTAATCTTTGATTAATTTAATAATAACAATAACAGGTAACATTCATATAGTGCCTACTGTGGGCCAAACACTTTACATTTATTGTCTTATTTGATCCTGACAACAACCATAAGAGGAAGGGACAATTCTTATCCCCATTTTATAGATTTTAAAAACATGAGGTAAACAGAGCTTAAATGACTTGTCCAAGCTCACACAGCTAGTAAGTATCAGAGACCAGATATGAACTCAGGAGTTCTTGATTCCAGGCTCAGCACTCTATCCATTGAAACATTTAGCTGTCCAGTGTGATGTTGGACACATCCTTAATTTATCTCAATCTCAGTTTCCGCATTTACAAAATTAGGAGTTGGATTAAATGACAACTAAAATTCCTCCCATTCCTAAAATTGTGATCATATGAAACTGAAAACAAAAGGTATCAAAAAACCATTTCTGTTAAAGAAATAAAAACATATCAAAACATGAATCCTGACATTGAGTCAATAATGTCAATTCTGTATACTGAGAAAAATACAAATAATAAAGGCCCACCAAATGTGCCATGACTTGAACACACAATTATTTTCCAGCATGTGTTCTGTTGACCTGGCCTGAGGCAGCAATGTAGAAAACTTGGATCACTAAATGACTCCTACCAGTTTCAATTCAGTTACCCCTAGCCGATCAAAGTGATAATGATTTCCCACTGATCCTACACAAGTCATCCCTAAATTGCTTTCTTTTTGAGAGTAAACTGCTTAATAGCATCAGACCCCTAGGGTGCCATTCATTTTACTGGAAGAGAATATACCATGTGCCCATGGGCTAAGATTTTGCAACTGGCGGCTTATAAGCCACATGTTGCTCTATTAGTCATATATGTGACTTTTCAGATAAAATAAACTGTCTATGTTTCTGTCTCTGTCAAATCTCATTAATGAACAAAGATCTCATATACGAGGTTGAATCCTTGACTATAGTTCACATTTAGAACTTTATATACTCTTTCTTCTCCTTCATTTTACAAAATATTGCACATGTGCTGATGAGCCCCAACTTGAGCTTCCTTAATTTAGCAATTGCTCCTATTAAGTAACTTTTGATTTCTGGCTGATGAAAAGTCTCCTTCCTTCTTCCTTTCAAGAAGTATAAGGAAGTCAAGGAATAGGATCTTATTCTGAGCAGTCACAGAGCAAAGGATTGCCATCCACAATTTCCAGTAGTAAGAGAAGCTATTCATTTGATTATTGTTCCCAAAGCAAGAGTGAGGCGGAGAGAAAAGGGGAAAAGGACACAGGCTTGTGGTGGTACATGATAGCATGGGGTTATCAAGGCAGTTGGCAAGATATTCACACTAGGTATACCCCAAAGTCCTAGTGGTGGCTAAATGAGATGTGAAATATATATTCTAGAACTAACTATCTATAATAGCTTAAGTGAGGTTTGACTCAACCACAAATCAGGTTCATTTAGCCCCAAGGGTAAAATGCCAAATCTGAGTAAATTAACTTCCCTAGGGGCAGTGTGAAGAGATGGTGGTTTCTGAAGGTCTGGAGATTCAAGGTCACTGTTCCTGTACTCCTCTGAGCCTAAGATTATGGCTTTGATTCAGTTAGGTAAATACTTATTAAACTCCTGTGTTCCAAGCATCTTATATTTTTAATAAATACTATAGGTATTATAAGAAGTTATATTCTAAGAAAATCACAACAACAAAAGATAGCTTTTCTTTGAAAAGTTTTAAACCATAAAATATGAACTTCCTTCTTCAGTCATTTAAATGTCATTTTCTTAATGATGAGTTCCTGAATATACAACTAGACATTAACTAAGAAAGCACTGATAGGAGTATAATGTTCCATGAGACAAGGCCTTTTATCCAAATAAATTTTGATTACAATCCTACCTCAAGTAAAGGACTCTGAAACTTCACTTTTCTTTACTCAGAAAGACAAATTATAATTTCGGACCCCAAGGTTATATTTTCCCTAAAAAAGATCTGCTAATATGTAGATTCTGCCAGTCAATGGCAAGTGTAGTTCCTAGTTACTTCTCAGGAATTTGTTTCCCCTTTCATTAATTGCTAAAAATCCCTTTCCTTACTAAAAATTCTTATGGATTTGTCTTGTTCTTATAGTGTGATAAAATCTTTGGCCCTTGACTTGAAAAATATCTAAGCTTACAAATTCTTTTGAGATGACTTGTGACACTGGCCCATAACTCCAATATAATTTTTGAGTATCACCCCATACCCTATCATTTGGTGGCTGAATCCCATCATTTTGGCAGCCTGTTATGGGAAGAGTCTCCATGCTGTAACCTCAACACTACCAATATAACTAAAGAACAGTAATTCATAGACTATCTATTAATAGTTACTCAAAACAAATTCCTATTAAGATATAGCTTCCTCTACACAGTGATTAATAAATGCTATTTAAATTGAAGTTTAATTAAAGTTAATTATTATTTTTTAGATATAACATGACTTTGAAGATATCATTTCTGTTATGGAATCCTGGAGACTTGAGTTCATGCCAATATACATAGTTTAAATAATGCTGCATCTAAGGCCTTAAGAAAACCAACTCGGTGGCAGATTTGACCCAATCAGATAGTGCAAAAGCATATCTGTCCTTATTCAAAACAAACAAAAGTCAATACACATTAAAAGAAGTCTGCAAATGGTAAGTAATTAGTCTGTGTGATAAAGACAATGAATAAAATTGTGAAAGTTATTATAAAGGACTTAAGAAACATTAAGATTTATAGAATATATGGGGCAGTTAGGTGGCACAGTGGATAGAGCATCAGCCCTGAAGTCAGGAAGACCTGAGTTCAAATCTGGTCTCAGACACATAACATTCCCTAGCTGTGTGACCCTGGGCAAGTCACTTAACCCCAATTGCCTCAGCAAAAAGCAAAAAAAAACAAAAAAAAAACATTTATAGACTATAGCTATTATGCCTTAGAAAGACAATGAAACTCCACCCCACTTCATCTAGGGGTTGCTTAATCTGCTTACCCGAAGTCTGAATAAATAAATCTAATGTTTTGAATAGTTCAAAAGAATCTCTATATTTGGAGTAAGTTGGTTAATGCTTTCAAACTCCTAGAAAATGGACATTTTCTCAAACAGGAATAACCACAAAGAGGTGAGACATCTAGTGAATTTATTGATTTTAGGATCAGGAAGAGCTGGCCTGGAATTCCTCTTGTGGCATATATTAGCTTGTGTGATCAAGTGACAACTTGTCAGTAACTCCAGCAACTCTAACTCTGAAGGTTATTGATGAATTGCCAATCTATATTGGGAGAAGTGTCTTCCATAGTAGGCAGATTTCTACCTTCAATAAAATTAAAAATCTCCACTAAATTTCAATCAGTTAATAAGTTTTTTTTTTCCTTGAGTTAGGGTCTCCAAGGTATTAAAAATATAAGGGCTGCACATAAACCTGATCTTACTCATGATTGTCATGGAAACTGAAACTCTATTTCTGACTTTGATTAGCTTATCCCTCCTTTGGCAGCTTAGTACTTCCTCCACTCCTCCCAGGGTATTTTTCATTTTGATGTCTGATTTAGGGTAGACTCTAAATTAACAAAGCCCTAACTCGGTTCAAATTTTTTGGCCCATGAGCTCTATCAGCTTGTTGGCTTGTGGAATCTATAGGCTTATATCACCATAGAAGGCTAAGAAGCATTTATTAAACCCTTACTATATACCAAGCATCATGCTAAGTGCTGGAGACACAAGGAAAGGAAAAACCATGGTCTTTTTCCTCAAGGAGCTCACATTTTAATGAAAAAGGCAACAAATCAAAACTATATAGAAGAAACCCAAAAAATTAAGCCTTGTTCAATTGTAAAGGGAGGATGTAAGGAAAAGAGAGGGGAAGTCAAATGGAAAAGCTTTTGATAACTACAATTCTATCCCAAGCAAGTACCTAGCATAGCATGTGCTAAAGTTTAATATAGTATTTTCAAAAGGAGCCTGGCAATGACACAATTGCTAGGTTTGTAATTATCCTACTTTTTAAAAATGGAAATATTCCAACTAAGATTTTGTGCTTTTTTAATTTATAAAACTTTTCTTATATATACAAATGCCAGTATAAAATCACCCTATCTATATTTGAATGATCTCAATTCATAAATTGGTGAGGTTGGGATGAATACTATTTCTACATTATTTGCACTATTGTCAACATCCTCCTCCTCAACTCTCTAAAGATGTGATTTCCAAGCCATCCCACAGGGAACAGTGTGTCCTGAGAGGAGTCAGACATCTGTTTGTCACTGAACTTTACCCTGGAAGACAAAACCATAACACAGCCTAGTTTTACATTTTTATAGCAGCAAAAATGTGACAGATGAGCTGCCAAAATTAGTTTTGAGTTTGAAGAGTTTTCCTATGCTTTTGTATAATGGAAAAAACTTCTAGAAGTCAGTACCATCCATTCTAGAAGGGCTCCTGGCTTCTTAGACAAACCTTAGAAACATTTGCATTAGTCACCCTGTGCTCTCATTAGCCCATATCCTATCTTCCTTATTGAATTCACACATTTTTACATTCCCCTGGTTATGTCCTATTAGCTAAGTTATAATTAGGATATTACCCTAGGTTCTGAAATTTAAAATATTCTAGCAATATTAATTTTTAACAGCCAGAAAAAACTGGATTAAGCAACTTATTAGCAAGAAGAAAAAAAACTTAAACAAGAAGCTATCAGATTACATATTTCTACCTTCCCTTCCTCACCTCCATTCTTATTTCCTATGTCCTACCAAGCACCCTCGTCTAGGGACAGTCTCTTTAATAAAGGTCTCTCAGAGTCTCAGCGTTTCTGCCCATGACCTTTGAATCTCTGCTGTGCCCCAATGGGTAGAATTTTTGACTCTTCCTCCAAATTCCCATTCTTATTAGAAATATCTAATATCCCCATGTCTGGTCTATTCACAAGTCCCACATGAATTAGTCTTAAATTGATTTGAGGACCTATTGCTTCTTATTTTTCCTGGATATATTTCTAGGTACTTGATACAGGAACATGATATCAGCAGATTCTATCTATTGAAATCAATTAAAAAAAATCTTTAGGTCACTCCCAGAAATGTTTGTTTTAGTTCTTTTTTACAAATAAATTATTCAGCCTCCCTCAAAAGGTTTATTGGTCACTTACTGGCATGTTATGGTGACACTGACCAACATGAGCAGGCCACAGTTAAAAAGAGCAGATCACCAAAACTAGAAACATGAGCTCACTGAAAATAAAGGAGGTATGTTTATGGCAGTATTTCTTTGTAAGAAATAAGAATTGTAAGCAGAAGAGATATTCATCAACTGGGGAATGGCTTAAAAGGTGATACATTAATGTAGTGGAATATTATTGTGCTGTAAGAAAGGTTGTTTGTGATGAATATAGAGAAGCACAAAAAGACTGGTTTGAACCGATTCAAAATGAGGAAAGCAAAACCAAGAAAACAATATAAACAATAACTGTGATAATGTAAATGGAAAGAACAATTGCAAATCAATCAAAATTAAATGTAAAAAATTATAAAGCTCAAGTAGTACTTGAATGAAAATATATAAGAAGATATCCTCAACTTATCCCTTCAGAGAGATGAGAGATCCATCTATTGCACATGTGTTCAGATACTTTCAATATATTAATCATTTGTGCTGGGTGGTTTTCCTGTCTAAAAAAATGCTATTTGTCATGTGCTCTGAAAGGGAGAGAGGGAGAGATAATTATGGTGATGTAAGGATCAATTAAAACTCATTAAAAAAAGAAAATGAAGGACACACAAGTCACTTCAACCAGTACCCAAAGGAGGTGAAAGTTAATAACCAATATATTGCTTTCCAGCATCTGTCTTTGCTGCAAAGAATGAATCTTTGATGAGAAGGAGGAGGGATTGAATCACTTTTGGTGCAATATATTCCCTTGTGTTCCAAAAACACATACATGTCATTTTTCTCACAGTTTTTTTTTCTAATTAGATTATCACATTTGCCATATTAAGCATTCTATTCAGGAGAGAGTATATGACTTAGAACTGGATCTATATTCAAATCCTGACTCTGCAAATTTACTACTTTTGTTATCTTGGACAAGTGTCTTGGACAATTAATTAGCAAAGCACTGTGTTCTTAGCTTTTCTGGGCCTCCTTTTCCTCATCTACAAAATGAAGTGGCCTCCTAGGTCCTTCTCCAGCTCTAAAGCCATGAGTGTATGATTTATTTTTTTTCTACTTGACTATTTCCAAAACTAATTAATCTCCTTCTCCCCTAAATCCACACTTCTCACCGGCCTCTGCATAATATTATAGAATGGACTAGGCAAGCCAGAACCCTACTGTGTAGTACCTTTCAAAGATTGGTCCCCGGTTAGCAACTACTAATTGTTTTAAAAATTTCTTTCAGTGCTGTATGACCTTGTAGATAAAGCACTGGGTTTAGAATCTGCTAAGTCACAGAAATTTTGTGATCATAAGTAAGTCACAACTTAGAATCTGTTTTCATATTTAAAAATAGAATAAGGACAGCTGGGTGGGTCTAGAATCAAGAAAACTCAACTTTATGAGTTCAAATCTGGCCTCGGAATGGTAACCTTAACATTCTTTAAACTTTAAATTTTTAAGCATCAATTTAAACTTGAAGTTTAAATCTTTAGTAAACTTTAAAGTTGAATTATTGAATTAAAGCTGAATTTTTATCATGCATGTTTTTTATATCTACATAGTTCCATATTTCAATGTTCTTCTCTGCATCATCTCAGTTCAATTCAGGAATTTCATTCAACAAATATTTATTGAATACGACTATGTACAAAGCACTGTAGTAGAATAATTCACTCTTAGAAGTGTATAATTAAAAGATTTTTAAAATATATTAAAGAAAGTTATGTAGTTATCAGAGAAGTCTGGCCCCACAGGGTAGGAAGTGCTTTTAAGGAATAGGTGTCTCACTAAATCCTTCAGAAAATACAGTCATCTTCAAAGTGATAATAAATAGTAAGATCTCAGGGCTTAACTACAACTAGTCAAAAACAAAGGCTTTTGTTTTTGACACATTTTTAATAGTTCAGGTTGGAGCTCATAGCAGCTGCAGATGTTCATTCTTTCCTAGAGTATTAGAATGCTTTCATCAGAATGACTTTTGCCAAAGCAGGGTAGAAACACCTTCCTTGGGTCTCTGCACAGCTTGGCTCCACTTGGAGCTGCTTTAAGCACCCACTCCCAGTAGGTGGAAAGAACTGCTCATCCAGCAGATTACACAAATAGACTTTTTGTTTTGTTTTGTTTTGTTTTGTTTCCCTTGACCTCAATGTGTTTGTTTTGCCGGCTTCCTTTCATTCTATCAAAAACTTGACCTTTTTGTCTTCCTGGCTGATAGCACATCAGGACGTCAAAGGATGGTCTAGGACACCTCCTGTCTTCATCACACAGATGTCTCTTAAGGCTAACAAGCACTTCGTGTTGCTGTCCGTGAACATACTTTGATGTGCCTAACAAGGAAGCTTTTTATAATGTGTCAGAAAGGCAAAGGGAAAAAAAACATATCTAGAGTATTCAGCAGTATGCATTAAGCCCCATAGTTCACCAAAGATGTCTCATTTTAAGGAAACTGAAACGTTCAGAAAAAGGTTTAAACCAGATACTTCTTTTTTTTGTTTTGTTTTAATTTGCATTTATTTAATAAGGAGTGATTTAAAGCATGTTTTCATGTGAATATCAATAACTTGGATTTTTCTTTTTTTTATATAAAGCTTTTTATTTACAAAACATACCTTTCAACATTGACCTTTGCAAAAACTTTTTTTCCCAAACTTTTCCCCTCCTTCCCCCCACTCCCCACCCCTAGATGACAGGTAATCTAATACATGCTAAATAGGATAAATTATATGACAAATACAATACATGTATACATATCTATACAGTTATCTTACTGCACAAGAAACATCAGATCTAGAAAGAGAAGAAGGAAAAAACAACCTAAGAAGGAAAACAGAATGCATGGAAATATTCACAGAAAGCATTAAAATGCTGTGTTGTGGTTCACTCTCAGTTCCCACAGGCCTCTCTCTGGATGTATATGACTATCTTCATCGCAGAACAACTGTTAAACCAGATAATTCTAAAGGACCAAATTCCATTTCATAGGCTACCCATAATGAGGAAGATTCAGCAAAGGATTTATATTTTTTAGACTCAAATTTCATCCATTTTTTTCTTTTTTTGTTGTCTTTTAAAATTTATTTATTACTTTTTAATTTGATAGAAAATAGAAAGACAGATTGGCTAAGATGATAGGAAATAATAATTATGAATTTTGGAGGGGATGTGGGAAAACTGGGACACTGATACATTGTTGGTGGAACTGTGAATGGATCCAATCATTCTAGAGAGGAATTTGGAACTCTACTCAAAAAGTTATCAAACTGTGCACACCCTTTGACCCAGCAGTGTTTCTATTGGGCCTATATCCCAAAGAGATCTTAGAGGATGGAAAGGGACCCACATGTGCAAGAATGTTGGTGGTAGCCCTTTTTGTAGTGGCTAGAAACTGGAAACTGAATGAATGCCCATCAATTGGAGAGTGGCTGAATAAACTATGGTATATGAATGTTATGGAATATTATCGTTCTGTAAGAAACGACCAGCAGGATGATTTCAGAGAAGCCTGGAGAGACTTGCATGAACTGATGCCGAGTGAAATCAGCAGAACCAGGAGAACATTATACACGGCAACAACAAGACTATACGATGATCAATTCTGATGGACACGGCTCTCTTCAACAATGAGGTGATTCAAACCAGTTCCAATTGTTTAGTGATGAAGAAAGCCATATACACCCAGGGAGAGACCTGTGGGATCTAAGTGTGAACCACAACATAGCATTTTCACGCTTTCTGTTGATGTTTGCTTGCATTTTGTTTTCCTTCTCAGGTTTTTTTTCTTGTAGATCTGATTTTTCTTGTATAGCAAGATAACTGTATAAATATGTATACATATATTTGATTTGTCAAGTATTTTAACATAATTAACATGTATTGGACTTCCTGCCATCTAGGGGAGGGGATGGGGGGAAGGAGGGAAAAATTTGTAACAGAAGGCTTTGCAAGAGTCAATGTTGAAAAATTACCCATGCATATGTTTTGCAAATAAAAAGCTTAAATACAAAAAAGAAAAGAAAATAGAAAGACAGTAAAGAAAAACAAAGTAGAATATTGTCATGTGCCCAGCAGAATGTCAGGGAGAATATAACAATGAATTTCCAGTTCAAGAAAGAATATATGATAGTAAAAGAAATTATATTCATGAGCGTCCATCTTTTCTTTACTTCCTTGTAGATTGTTCTTTTGTTCTCTGCTATGCTCTTTTTTTCCCCTTCAATTATTTTTTTCTGTTGGACCTTATATGACAAAGTTATAAAATAGGAGTGTGATATTTTGGGGATACAAGGATAGAAGGAATATTATAGACTATCAATTTCATCTTCCATGATCCCCTTGCAAGATTTGACACAGTTGATTAGAATACTTTTTAAATAAATGCCCTCTCTTCTTATGGAATCTATTGTGCTGCTCTCTGCTGCATCTCCCCCAGTCAGTCTGACTTTTTCTTTTTCTTGGTCTTGTTTTTTTTTTTCCTATTCTCTCTCCAATTGTTCTCTATCTTCTCTCCAAAACTTAAGAATTGCTGTCTCTTATAGGTCTCTGCTTGGTTCTCTTTTCTATTCTATGATCTTTTCAAAGGTGATTTCACTTGTTCCCATGATGATAAATATCTTACTCAGCCCAATCTCTCCCTTGATGTCTAATTCAACTTTTCTTTCTGCCCAATGAGCAGCGCCACCTGGATGTTCAGCACAGTGCCTGGCATAGGATAGATACTATATAAATAAATAGTTATTGCTGTTGTGAGGATGATGATGATATTCTGGTTTATCAAATTCAGACATGCCCAGAACAAAACTCACCATTTTCTTCCATAAATGCATCTATTCTCCCAAATTCTCTGATGGTGACATTATCAAGGGAAGAAAAATAAACAAAATATTTATATTATATCAACTATGTGCACTGTGCTAAGTGCTTTCATAAGTACTGTCTCATTTGATCTTCAAGATAGGTTCTGTCATTATCCCCATTTTATAGTTGAGGAAGCTGTAATAGAGGTTAAGTGTCTTGTCCTTGTTAAGGGTTATACAGCTACCTGAACTGTTGAGCTAGCTTCCCAGTGGACTTCTCTATCTTCCTCTGTCTCCTTAACCTCTATCTCCAATCTGTCTTTCATAAAACTGCCAAAATAATTTTCTTAAGTCACAGAACTGACCACATCACTCTACTATTCAAAAGTTTTTCATAGCTCCCTTGTTGTCTAGAGGATAAAATATAAATTAAGATATTAATCTAAAGCTGGAAGGAATCCCAAAGGTTACGTATTCCAACTACCTTATTTTATACATGAGGAAACTGAGTCTCCAAAAGACTAAGTAATTTATCCCAGGTGTAGAGATAGTATATACCAATGGTAAGAATTGAGTTCAAAGTCTTCTGAATTTATAGCCTTTGGCTTTTTTCCCTTTACTATTACCATGATGACTCCCAAACTACTTACCTAGGAATTAAATTTGTATACACAGCTTGGTTCTAGTCTACCTCTGCCTCATTTTATGGGTTCATAAGCACTCAGGGAAAAAAAGGGTCTAAACTAGATACTTCCAAAAGGCCAGACTCCATTTCATGTAGATGCCCTAGCCTTTCATGGAATCTGCTGTACTAATAGTTTATCTTGGCAGATATATTTGATTATAATACTCTTCACACATTCTGTGTTCCAGCAGACTGGACTACCAATTGTTTAATCTCATTTTACTATCTCCATTCACTGCCCTTCATTCACCTTCCACCACTTCACTATAATAGAATATTTCATTCTTGAAGCTCTACTTGTTTCTAAAGGTATTTTATGTCAAAATTTCCTTCCCTTTAATATTGACCTGTATTTCATAATTTTATACTCAAGCCACAAAAACTGTCTATCCCTTCTTTTACATTACAATTCCAGAAATATTCAGAAATAATTTAGTTTCATGTTCTTCAGATTAAATGCTTCCACTTCTTCCAAACATTTTCATTATAACTTTCACTGAATCACACTTTGCCAATATTCCTTTGGAAACATGGTGTCCACACAAGCTAAACAAAGTGCCTGAAATGTGATTTCTTTGCTGCAAAGGAAATTTAGATTTGGGGCCAGAAAGGACCTCAGGAGATTCTTTAAAACAAATGCCTCATTTTGCAGAAAAGGACAATGAAGCCCTTAGAGTTTGGGTGACTTGTCCAAGTTTATACAGATAATAAAGGCAAACTTTTTAGGGAAATGGTTAGCAATATTGTTATAATCGAGAAGATATAGCAATACACTCATTTATCCTGATCAATTGAGGCAGTTGTCATGTACTACCCATCAGTATTTTTCAAATACAGAATCAACAAGATAGAGTAAGTCTATTACCTCCAATGATCAGGAAAATATGCTTCCACTAATTCAATCCAAGTTTGTATTATCTATTTTGGAAGGCACTTATGTGGAAGTTGTGGTCAAATAAAACCCCAGGTCCTTTTCACACAAATTGCTGCCAAGCTAAGACTCTTTGATTCAGATCTGGACTGGTTCAGAGTTTATTTAAAGCATGTAAACCTGCTCTGAAAACCCCCCACTTTTGAGGATTCCATGATCCTTGAGCTGCTAATGCCAAAGAATTTTATTTTCCCTTTGAACAGTATAGAAACATTAGGGGATTTGTGGACACAGTTAACAGAGATATAACTATGGTGGAGTAAGTAGACCTATGCCCAGAGTATCAAAATTCAGAAGGTACAAAAGGCAGAATAATCATTTACACAGATTTTACAGTTTTAAAATATATTATATACACACTCATGTACATACTTAATTTTTGGAGTACTTTAGCAATATAGTTAGCAAAAATTATTAGCTAACTAAGAAAATTCCAAGTGACAGGCTTCTCTTACACAGACCCAATGGACACATAATAGTTAAGCTTCTGCCCATCATAGTTCCACCTTCTTCCTCCCCCTGTGGTAGCATCTCTAACAATGGTTTGATCTAGAGTCAGTTCTACTATAAACATATTTCAAAAATATGAACATGTTTCAACTAAATCTTTATATTGGGGAATATTTTGAATAAAATGAAAATTTCACCATTTCTAGTCATGAAAAAGTGCTCTAAATTACTATTGATCAGAGAAATGGAAATTAAGAAAACTCTTAGGTACCCCTACACATCTTTCAGATTGTTTAAAATGATAGAAAAAGACAATGATGAATGTTGGAGGGAATGTGGGGAAACTGGGATGCTAATATATTGTTGGTGCAGTTGTGAACTGATTCAACCATTCTTTAGAGCAATTTGGAACTATGCTCAAAAAGTTATCAAACTGTGCATACCCTTTAACCCAGCAGTGTGTCTACTGAGCTTGTATCCCAAAGAGATCTTAGAGGAGGGAAATGGATCCACATGTGCAAAAATGTTTGTGGCAGCTCTTTTTGTAATGGCTAGAAACTGGAAACTGAAGGGATGCCCATCAATTGGAGAGTGGCTGAATAAATTATAGTATATGAATGTTATGGAATATTGTTCTATAAGAAACGACCAACAAGATGATTTCAGAGAGGCCTGGAGAGACTTATATGAACTGATCTAAGTGAAATGAGTAGAACCAGGAGATCATTGTACACAGAACAGCAAGTGATCAATTCTGTTTGATGTTGCACTTTTCAATAACTTGATGATATGTCAGTTCTAATGGCCTTGTAATGGAGAGAACCATCTGCACTGAGAGAGAGAACTGTGGTAATTAAGTGTAGATCACAACATAGTATTTTCACTCTTTTAGTTGTTGTTTGCTTGCATTTTGTTTTGTTTCTCATTTTTTTCTTTTTTGATCTGATTTTTCTTGTGCATTATGGTAATTATAGAAATATGTGTAGAAGAATTGCACATATTTAACATATATTGGATTACTTTCCATTTGGAGAGAGGGTGAGGGGAAAGGAGGGAAAAAATTTGGAACCAAGGTTTTGCAAGGGTGAATGTTTAAAAATTATCCATGCATATGTTTTGAAATAAAAATCTTTAATTAACAAAAGAAAATTTTAAATTTTCTTTGAAGTGATTTTTTTCCAAAAATTAGTCAGAATATAGAAAACAGCACCACTTCAGAATATCTCACAATTTGCAACTTTTTAGATACCCAATTCCACTGGCAAACTTCAACTCTTTGTTAAGACAAAGTGCCATATTTATTGTATGTCTTTTAGTGCAAAGAGAGTTAAGTGCAGGTCTGAACTGCCCTCATTCTTATCTCGACCCCTTTCTGCCATAACCTCCAACCCAAAATCTGGACTAAAGATTTGCTTAACTTCTGGATGCAGTCTGAGCTGGCAGCTTGCCTGGCTCATTTATAGTCAGTATTTATTGTAGTATTTATGTAATTTGTAGCCCTTTAACATGTATAAAACTATGCTACCATTTTTATTAAGTTCCTATTATATCAATGATGAAGTTTTTGAAACTCATGCTCCCAACTCCATTTTCCTCATAAGCTTTGGGTTTTTTATTGAGCTATGCCACATTGAACAATTAGTGCTTTGGGGGAAAACAAATACATCTCATTATAGCAGAACTCTGTTTCCTCATCACAGAGCAGTATCCTGACATGTTTTTTTCCTCCCACAGGGCTAGTGTTTGAAGTGTCCCTCCATTCCATGGTTGATTTGAGGATATGTTTAGCACTATTTTCCCCAGGTAGCCTTGGGGATAGCTTTTACCCTCACTCCCAAATTTGTTAGCTATGGCTCTGCCGGGAAATATTGATTTAGTGTTCTAAGGAGTAAGTAGTGGTCTCCAGAAACAAGCAGCCCCAGCATCTGTGAAATAAGGACGACCTAGGGCTGCTGGTGGTGAAAACAATTTCCCTTGGCAGAAACAGCCGTCAGAATAGCAGTAGAGAAAATGGCCACTTATCTCCACACCCTCAGAACTATGATGTTTGTCCTCTTAATATAAGTGCCATCCTTGAAAGATGTTAGTGTAGTTCTATTACCTTTTGTTTACAGAAACACATGGGAGCATTCAGAGCCCTTTGTAAGGCCTCCCCTAAAAGGAAATCAGAAAGAAGAACAATATGCTTCTTGAAACTTGATAACAAATTTAGCTCCCAAATGGGGTGAGACTCACAGCATTGTTCAGACACCTTGCTGAGGGAATTGGTCACCCACAATTTCAGCCATTTTCTTTTCTTTTTTACTGCAGAAAGAAAAACCTATATGATCCTAAGTTATTGCTCAAAGAAAAAATAAAACCCACATAAGGCACAGTGGGTTGCAAACCTTGGCCATTGTGTAATATTTTTCATTGTAATGCACAACATAGGTACCATACACAGTGGATTGAGAGCTTGCCTCAAAGTCTGTAAAACCTGAGTTCAATCCTGGCTCTGAAAAAAATGAGTTGTATGACACTGGGGAAGTCCTTTAATTTTTCAACACTTCAGACAAGTCTCTAAAACTATGTTATCAACCTACACTGGTAGAGGAAATTTTCTTCCCAGGAGTTCCCTTTATCAGTGAAATCACAGATCTACTCCAACAAAAACAGACATACATAAAATTCAGATTTCTGTCTCATAAAAACTTTGTGATCCATAAATGGACAATTAGCATTGTGATCATCATTGAGAAGCTTTGAGTGTCCAGTAATTAAATTTTAGAGGAATGGATGTGATGAGTGAAAATGGACTCTTGGAGAATCCTACAAACCAAAGCTCAGAAATCTGGTAAATACTCATGAGAATCCACATTAAAAATATTACCCATGAATTTTTATCCTTTGTAGTACATCAGTATCCCTCATCTTAGGCAATGAGGTATTACAACAGATATAGAAGGACTAGACCTATAGTAAGGAAGACCTGGCCTCATTTAGTTGCTTTCCAACTCTGGGAAATTCACTTAACATCTGTTTACCTCCGTTTCCTCAATTGTAAAATGACAATAATAATAACACTTTCCTCCCAGAGATTATTTTGAATATCAAGAGCTTAGATTAAAGTCTAGATAATCAACAAAATAATAAAGCAATAAATCGTGCTCTGGTTTGTAGTTTTCTTTTTTTTCAATTTTGAATTTCAGAGCTGTACATTTAATAATCTGCTTATGTTTGAAATGGCTTTGGGATACTGATCTTGTGCCACTCTATTTCTTTCTCTCCTAATCAATAAACTTTAGTAGCTCTCCCTCACCTCTAGGAACAAGTACAAAATCCTTTGTTAAATATCAAAGCTCTTTATAACCTCATCCTTTCCCACCTGTCCACTTTTTTTTAAATTTTTCATTCCTTTCCATGTTCTCTGTGATCCAGTGATATTGATGTCCTTGATGTTTTTTAAACAAGGCACTCCATGTCGGGTTGTGGACATTTTCTCTGGCTGTCCCCTCATGCCTGGAATATTCTCACTTCATATGTTTACCCATTATCTTCTGTGGCTTCCTTTAAATCTCAAGTAAAATCTCATCTTTTTCAGGAAGCAATTCCAAACCCCTTCTAATTCTATTGCCTTCCTTCTTTTAATTATTTCTATTTTTCTTGTATATAGCTCATTTATATATATATATATATATATATATATATATATATATATTTGTTTCCATGTAATCTCCTCCATTGAAATTCCTTGAAGTTAGGAATTATTTTTGCCTTTTACCCTTTTGGTATTCCCCAGTGCTTAGTATAGTTCCTGGTGCATAGTAGGTACTTAATAGTTACTAACTGACTCTCTGACTTTGGCTAATATCTAAAATTGTAGTACAGAGGAAGGGCTTACTATGCCATCTACATATCAGTCCAACCCTTATTAACACTTTGTGAATGGAGTTTCTGTAGCAGAGATTTAGCTGTAGTTAACCTTCACAATGCCCTTTAAGGTTTGGAAAACCCTTCACATACTTCATTTCATTTGACTCTTGCAATAACCTATCCAAATAGGTACTATCATTATTATTACAATTTTACAAATGAAATTGAGGATAAAGGAAATTAAATGACCTTTATGGAGTCACAAAGTTAATAATAGACTGAGATATGGGGGCAGCTAGGTGGCACAGTGGATAGAGCACCAGCCCAGAAGTCAGGAAGACCTGAGTTCAAATCTGCTCTCAGACACTTAACATTCCCTAGCTGTGTGACCCTGAGCAAGTCACTTAACCTAAATTGACTCAGCAAAAAGAAAAAAAAAGTAGCCTGAGGTATGATTTTAATAATAATAGCTACAATGTAACAATAATATTTAGTATTCATATAACTCATTAAGGTTTGCAAAACTGGGGGGCGGAGCCAAGATGGCGAACTGCAGACAGCATTCTCTGTAAACTCCTGAGACCTTCCCTCAGACAGAGACAAACTGAGCCTCTGAACTGATTTTGGAGTGAGAGCTTCACCAAACACTTGGACTACAATGCACTTCTATCAAATATCTACTTTGAAAGAACTTCTGAGGTCAGTTTTAGACGGGCAGGGGATCAATCAGCTCCCAGTGCGCAGAAGCCAGTGCACAGCCGGGGTGCAAGTCCGGGGTTGGGACGGACCAGAAGATTTTAGGCTGCCAGGAAGTCCCTGGGAGACAATTGGGCCACTTTGCTCTGCTTGCAGGCAGGTGCTTTGGCAGGTCTACCTTTGATAAAGGGTGGATTGAGAGCAGCGGAAAGTGTGGTCCTAGTGCGGATGTAGCCAGATCAGCCCCAGACCAGAAGTCAACTCGTCAAACGGCCCCAGGGCAAATTGAAATTGCGTCTGCTGATGCTGCTGCTGCTGCTGCTGCCACTGCTGCCACTGCTGCTGCTGCAGAATTCCCTGCTGGTGACTGATACCTCAGCTAAACATCAGGAGCAAGAAGAAGAGAGCTCTCATCATAGACAGCTTTTATGGAGAGAAACTAGAGCAGTCCCCAGATCCTGAGATTCTGAAAACAATCCCAGATAAAGCCACAAAGGTGGACTTAAGC